>BQNB010005863.1:0-17087 GCA_026074375.1 Tanacetum coccineum | reverse complement strand
GTATCTACCATGCCGGAGCGTAAGGGTGGAGATCATACTGATTCCATAGCTGGACTCAACCTTTGTGCTATTGGAGCTCCTCCAAGGTTTGTTATTTCTTCAGACTCCTCTCATCATTCTGGTACTAATGTTGCGGAGGCTGAAGTTAATTCTCTTGTCAGGTCTTCCGTTTCGATAATGACAACTGTTACTACCATTACTTCAACGGTTGATCCTGCTTTGGTTGCCAAAGAGAAACTTGTTGAACCCTCTTCGTTTTGTGCTAGTTTTTCTTTAGCTGGTGGAAATGATCCCACCACGGGTGGCTTCTCAGATCTTACCGGCAGTGACTTTCTTGTTGGTGCTATCCGCACCGTCATCGACCCTGATACTAATCTTCAGAAAATTTACGTTCCTCAATATAGCGTGACTAATGGGTCCCGTCTTAATGACGGTCATGTATGTCGCAAGATGGTTGATGAGTTTGCTCCTCCCAAGTTTTTTTGCGTCTGTTCGTGGAATGGAACATGACCAGCTATTTACTGAGTTTAATGTTGGAGCTGCTCGCCAAATATCTTTGAGTGTCGAGGTAAGAATGCGTGCTGAGTACAATGTCAAGGTAAAGAGGAGGTTAAAGTCTGTTGTTAAGAGGCAGGTTGAATTACTAAAGGTCAGGGAAGTAGAGATTGAGAATCTCAAAGCGTAGTTATTGTTGAGGGAAATAGAAGCCGCAGAGGCCATTTGCCTCCGTGCCCAAGCTTTTAATTTTGAAGATGTTGAAAAATCCCTTCGGGATGAGACGAACGCTTTGAAGGAGCGTAGCGCCATCCTTGAAAAGGAGCGGAATGCTCTGGATGTGAAGGTGACAAAACTTGAAGTTTCAGCTGCGAGCAAGGAACGTGAACTTACTGATTTGAATGCCCTGATCACTTCTGTTAAATCTCAAAATGACAACCTTGTGGATCGGGTACGTGCCTTTATACTTAGGTTTTTTGCATATTTTTCTGTTCTATCTTCTTATTTGTATGTTTCCGCATAATCGTAGGTACGTGAGCTGGAGACTTCTTCTTCCAGAGTCCAAGAGAAAGTCACAATGTATGAGAATTGCATGGATCAGCTTGAGAAATTTCAAAATGATCGGATGAAAGTTGTTAATGACAAGTTTGACAAGCTGTATACTGACTTTGTAGAGATGGCCCTTCATTTAGAGGAAAAGTTATACCCTCACCTTTTTACTACCATCTTCGGCCGCAGGTGGCTTCTTACCCATGGCATGAAACTTGCTATCGTTAAGTGCCTGAACTAGCCCGAATATCTTTCTGCTCTCGGAGCAGCTATCGGTAAGGCTATTGAGAAGGGTATGCAAGATGGGTTATCTGCTGGGATTGCCTATGGCAAGGAAGGAAGGGTTTTGACAGATGTTGTCGCTCATAATCCTTCTGCGGAAGTTGATTACAGCTTCGAAATGTGAATTTCTCTTTGCTTGCGAAACTGAAATCCAATAAGGACGCTAGTGTCAAAATTGTAATGGACATTCTTCATTTGGAAGGCCCTCTTGCTGAAAAGCTAAGGTTGAATGAGCTGCAACCTGATGTTGACCAGCTGATGGTCCCTATTCATCGCTCATCGGACAAAGTTGTTCTTGGTGCTACCGCTCTATCACTTTCCTTTGATTTTTATAGTGTCCGGGTCCAGAAGATTAGGGAAAACATTGCAAATTAAAGATCAGCTCTTCATGATGTTTTTGTTCCTTTGGCTGAGCCTTTTTTCGCTGCGGTTTTAACAGGTACGAAATGCACTTTTGACATCGTATCCACTACTGCTAACACCACCACGACCCTGTCCATAACTTTTGCTTTTACCAGTTCAATTGCTCCTATCTCCGTAGATGATTATGAAGTTGTAGGTGCGGATGACCAAGCGATTGCTGATGGGAATGCTGCTTCCTTTCCCAATGTTGATGATGCGGAATTGAATATCCTTCAGTGACTTTTTTAGCCTACTTGTTTACAGAGCTTTCTAAGATATTTTACCTTGGTCGTATGTGACCTCTTTGTTGCGGTCTTTTGTATGTAGATAATTTCTCTAACTGTTTTTATCCGTTAAATACCGCGGTCGCTTATGACCTTTTTGATGCGGTAAAGTGCACTTGTACAATTTTAATGTTTTAATGATTAATATGGTTCTGCTATCGTTTTAATACCGTGATGATATGTTTAACATAATAGTCTTACTTGAATATTTGTGGGTTATTCTCCCGATACTGGGTTTGTAATACCTCTTTATATTTGAGTGAATTGTTAGGTTACTCATCCTTTTGTTATACGTAATAACGTTTATTGGGTCAT
This sequence comes from Tanacetum coccineum, assembly GCA_026074375.1. NCBI lineage: Eukaryota > Viridiplantae > Streptophyta > Magnoliopsida > Asterales > Asteraceae > Tanacetum > Tanacetum coccineum. Next base: position 14,760 of record BQNB010005863.1, on the reverse strand, counting down.
GCCCTATTGCGTGCACATCTTAATCACATAGAAAATAACTTTGCAAAGTAAAAAATAAACATTTTTAAAAATAAGCTTGTGAAGGTAGCTAGTCTCCACTTTCATTAAAATTTTAAAAGACATTACAATGGATAAATAAGATAGATTGAAATGCATTACCCCATTGCGGAGTCCGCATAGGTGAATTGCTTACATTTTGTGAATGTAACACTTCTTGAGGTTGCTGACATTCCAAGTCCGTAGGAGCTGCTTTCTGTCACGATCTCTTAACTTGTATGCGCCCTTTCCAAGTGCTTTCGTAACTTCGTACGGTCCTTCCCATTTGGGGCCTAGCTTCCCTGTGTCTTCTACAGGGCTTGCATCATTGTTACGGTACACAAGGTCTCCCAGTTTGAAACTTGCACTTCGAATTTTAGAGTTATAGTACTTTTCCATTTTTGCTTTGCTCTTTGCCTCACGTATTGTTGTTTGCTCTCTTCTTTCTTCCAAGAGGTCGAGGTTGATTTCCAAATCTTTATTGTTTTGTACTAGGTCCACTTCCGCTGTTCTCAGTGTGGGCATGCCGATTTCTGTTGGGATGACTGCTTCTGTTTCGTATGTTAATGAGAACGGAGTGTCTCCGTTTCTAGATTTTATCATGGTGCGGTGTGCCCATAGAACATGAGAGAGCTCTTCCATCCAATTCTTGCTCCTTGCCTCTAACCTTGCTTTTATTCCTTCTCCTAGACTGCGATTTGCTCTTTCTACCAGGCCATTGGTTTGCGAATGTTTAACAGAAGCAAAGTGTTGGCGGATACATAGTTTCTCGCACCAATATTTGAATGGATTATCCCGGAACTATTTTCCATTATCTGAGATAATCTCTCCTGAGAGTCCGAATCTACAGACAATGTTGTCCCACATAAATTTTTTGATCTGATTGCCAGTGATGGTTGCAACCAGTTTTGCTTTAATCCACTTTGTGAAGTAGTCAATAGCTACTATTAAGAATTTGACTTTCCCAGGTCCTTCTGAAAAAGGTCCGGCTATGTCAATTCCTCATTTGTAGAATGGCCATGAAGACGTGATTAGAGTTAGCTTTTGCTGTGGATTCCTAGGAAGAGGTTTATAAACTTGACAGTCTTGGCATGCTCTTATTAGTGTCCTTGCGTCCTTATGCATTGTAGGCCAATAATAACCGTTCCTTAAGGATTTGGCCACGACAGATCGTGTGCCTGCGTGCACGCTACAACATCCTTTGTGTATCTCTCTTAGAACATAGTTTGCTTGAAGTGGCCCTGCGCACCGTAGCCATGGTCCGAGGAAAGATTTTTTGTAGAGAGTCCTATTAGTTACGGCAAATCGCCGTGACTTGCGTCTTACTGCTCTTTCTTTTTTCACATCCGCTGGCAGGGTTTCCTCCCTGAGGTATTCAAAAATATGAGTCATCCAGGTATCTCCTTCTTCTTCTACTACTACCAGTATTTCCACTTTACTTATTGATTTTTCTTTCAGTTCTTCAACCAACACTTGCGCAAAGCTTATGGACGCTATTTTGCTTAGTGATCAGCTTTTTTGAATTCACTTCTAGGGACTTGTCTGATTGAGAACGCTTTAAAGCTGCTGGTAAGTGTTCTTACCTTTTCCAGGTATCGAATCATGTCAACCTCTTTTGCGACGTATGTTCCGTTCACTTGGTTGGCCACCAATCGCGAATCAACATTACCTTGAAGATTTTTAACACCCATTTGTTCCGCTATCCTCAATCCGGCAATCAAAGCTTCGTACTCTGCTTCATTGTTTGTGGCTTCAAACCTGAATCTTAGGGCATAAGTGAATTCCATCCCTTCTGGGTTTGTGAGTATCAGTCCCGCCTCGGAACCATCTATGCAGGATGATCCGTCCGTAAACAAAATTCATGGTTCGGGGAGTTCTTCTTCTACTTCCATTAGAGTATCCGAAGAGTCCTCTTCTGGTCGTTCAACTATGAAGTCTGCTAATATATGCCCTTTAACTGATACTCTAGGTCTGTAATGTATTGCGTATTCTCCTGATCTTTGATTTGTAATGTTTTCCCTGATTTTCTAGACCCTGGAACTAGAAACATCCAAGGCAAGCGACAGAGCGATAGCACCAATAACAACTCTGTTTGGTGAGCTATGAATAGGGACCATCAGCTGGTCAACGTTAGGTTGCAGCTCGTTCAGTCCTAGCTTTTCAGCAACAGGGTCCTCCAGATGAAGAATGTCCATCACGGTTTTGACACTAGCATCCTTATTAGATTTCAATTCCGCAAGCAAAGGGAAATTCAAAGGTTGGAGCTGTTGCAAAGCAGAAACGTAATCAACTTCCGCAAAAGGATTATGCGCAGCAACATCCGTTAAAACCGTGCCTTTCTTTCCATGGGCAATCCCAGCAGCTAACCCATCTTGCATTCCTTTCTCAATAGCTTTACCAATGACTGTCCTGAGAGCAGAAGGATATTCGGGCAAATTCAGGCACTTAACGATGGCAAGTTCCATGCCATGTGTAAGAAGCCACCTATGGCCAGAGATGGTGGTAAGAAGGTGAGGGTAAAAGTTCTCCTCTAAATGAAGGGCCATCTATACAAAATCAAATACAGCTTGTCAAAATTTTTTACTAGGATATTTTACCAAAAGAAAACCATCCTGTGTTGAGTAGAATGGAGGCCGCCCAGATGGTGATACAGTAAGATTTTTGGTCATGTTCATGACTAATGCCCTAAAAAAAGTGTTAAGATCCTCCTATTGTTTGCTATATTTTTTTTACATTGTGGTGTGTTGTGTTGTGGGGGGGGGTTTGGGGGGGGGGGGGGTGGGGGGGGGGGGGGGGGGGGGGGGGGGGGGGGGGGTGTGTGTTGTGTTGTTGGGTGTTTTTTTTTTTTCTTCTAATGTGGTGACCCCTAATTATAAGACTAATCGAGGTTTTCCATTAACCGGTGGGTAAAAAAGAAGAAGAAGGAAAAGTAAGTCCAAGTCTACTAATGGCGGTTAGTTTACTGGTCCTTCGGTTAAACATAATGTTAGATATGAGCCTAAAGCAACTACAAGTGCACCAACAAAGGGAACTACTTATGTGGGTTATATATCTCAATCGACGCCTATGTTGAAGACGACTGGTAATTCATCTAAGAAAGATAATCTCTCCAAGTCTAATTCTTTTTCTGCCTTAAATGAAGAAGAAGAAGGATGATGAAAGAATGAAAATGTGTATGATGAATCGGCTAACTTAATTCTAAACACAAAAGCTAGTGGAAGTTCATTTTTCACGGCTGTTGCTGGTTAGCTTGTTTAGTTGTGTTATGTGTTCTAGCTGCAATTAGTTATTTCTAGAGTTGTAAGAGTTTATGGCATGTCATAAGCTCTAGTTTTAGGTGTTTATCAAACTGTTTAGCTTGAGGTTAATGTGGTACTTCAGCCACATTCCATTTGTTCTTAACTTTTTTGGTTTTAATATACTTTACCGGGGTAACCCTTTACCAAAAAACTTATGATTAACAACTTTTATCTGATCATCTTAAAAAATTTCAAGCTGATCCATGCAATTCTCATACGCTGTGACCTTCTCTTAGAGTCCGGAAAAAGAAGTCTCCAGCTCATGTACCTACGATTATGAAAAAACATACAGATAAGAAGACATAACAAAGATATAAAAAAACCCCGTGTAAAAGCATGTACCCGGTCCACAAGGTTGTCATTTTCAGACTTAATAGAAGTGACTAAGGCATTCAAATCAGCAAGCTCACGTTCCTTACCCGCAGCTGAAGCTTCAAGTTTGGTCACCTTTACATCAAGAGCATTCCACTCCTTTTCAAGGTTTGCATTACGCTCCTTCAAAGCGTTCATCTCATCTTGAAGGGACTTCTCAACAGCTTCAAACTTATAAGCTTCAGCACGAAGGCGAATGGCCTCCGTAGCTTCTGCTTCCCTCAACAACAGTTGTGTTTTGAGATTCTCAATCTCTCCTTCCCTAACCTTCAACAATTCATCCTGCCTCTCAACAACAGACTTCAACCTCCTCGTCTCCTTGACATTGTACTCAGCACGCATTCTTACCTCGGCACTCAAAGACATCTGACGAGCCAGCATCAACATAAAATTCAGAAAACAATGGTCATGTTTCATTCCACGATAGACTAAAAAACTTGGGGGAGCAAATTCATCAACCATCTTGCGATAGACGAGCCCATCATCAAGATGGGACCCATTAGTCACGCTCCATTAAGGAACATAAGTTTTCTGAAGATCAGAATCATGGTTGATAACAGTGCGGAAATCACCAATCAAGGGAAAGTCGCTACGGTAAATAGAAAGCACCCGAGGGTGGGATCAGTTCCACCACTAAAAGAAGAATCACAGAAAACAAGAGGGTTCAACAAGTTTCCTTTGAAACGAAGCAGATCAACCGTTAGGTAACGGTAGTAACAGTTGTCATATTGGGAACGAAAAGACCTGATTAGAGAATAAACTCACTCCGCAACATTAGTACCAGAATGATGAGAGGAGTCTGAAAAAATAATGAACCTTTGGAGAGCTCCAATAGTACAGAGGTTGGGTCCGGACATAGAATCAGTATGATCTCCACCCTCACGCTCCGGTGTAGCAGAGACAGAATCTGTCATTGATATCATCAAATAACGTCATATTTTACCATCACTTATCCCATACATTTTACCCACTTTTATATAAATTAATGCAGAGATATTGGTCTTAATTGCTTAAAGTTATATTATTGCAAGTAATTGCGAAGTCACTTGTGAAACAAGCTAAAATGCAATAATTTCGAAGCTAAAATGAAGACATTTAAAGAATATTATTTTATGCTACTATATGCTGTATCCAGCAATGAAGATACGGCGTATCAGCGCCAGCTCAGCACAAGAAACGCGTAATGATTAATTCCCTATACGACATATCACTCTTCACCAATACGTCGTATGCACAGTTGTTCATCAGTCAAAGATACTCATTTAATGTGATTGATGGTAATTAATCTTAATTGATTTGATCTTATCGCGGACTTCAAGGAAATTAACCCTATACGCCGTATCCACCTCTTTCTATACGGCGTATCCAGGTAATTTTCAGACACTATAAATACAAGACCCTAAATGCAGTTTTAGGTGTGCAAGAAAATCCCTAAACCACCAAGTTAATTCTCAGACGTATAGAAGAGCCAAGAAGGTCAGAAATGAGCCTCAAGATCATAAGAAAACTCTTGTAATCTTGCATAAACAGAATACGCGGTTCGATTGAGGTTCTCTTTAATTAATCGATCATATATCAAACCGTGTGTATTTTTACGATGACTATCGGCTTATCAGCCATGTTTATGAAGGTTTAACGTTTGGTTTGTTTATCTCGATTGTTTTAATGCATCGTTGATTGTTTGATTATGTTTACCAAATATACTTGTTTATGTGCTTGTATGTGACCTATCATTCAACTGGGTCTAGTCCTACATATTTAATGTGCTGCAACTTCAGTGTTGTGTGGGCGTAGGCTAAGAGTCCGGGATGGCTCTCCATATTTGCAAGTAAGTGGGTAAGAAGTCCCAATGGGATATGGTTTAATAAGATCCTATTATTAATCACCTAAGGTAGATTATAATTAACAAAAAGGATGCTTTATGCGGGCAGTTAATTGTGGACAGGATTGTTCGTGTCTAGTCATAGGATGAAGTACCGCAAGACTTAATAATGAGATATGCCACTTTAAGATAAGACAACATTTGCACTAATAAACACGCCTGCATTATATATCGATTATTCATGGTTGATATGTTTTCTTTATATTAGTATTTGACCGCTTCTCTGTCGTTTGTTAATCTTCTTGTGTGTGTTTATTGCTTTACTTTTCATCAAAACCTTAGCTTAGATACCCAAACTCGTACCAGTCTCTCAGGCTGAACCCCCTTTACCATTGGCTTAGGTTTTGCATAACTAAAATACTGATAAATTAGATATTAACGCTCTTGCTCTTAGTGATCGACACCCTACTTATCAATGAAGCCACATCTGATCGGGTACACTGCCCGTGAAAGTGTTGTTTTAGGTATAGTCGGCATAAAATAAATAGTAAAACTTGATACATAAATAATACCTACACGACGACACATCAAGGTTTTTGGCGCCGTTACTGGGGAGTGAATAGTTTAATCTTTATTCTTTTTAGTATTTCTAATATTTACCTGTTTAGATGTAAAATTATTAAATTCTAATTTTCTAACGTTAATTGTATTTTAATTATGTGCTATTAATTTATTGCATTTTTAGTGTATTTTGGAATAAGTACTATGTTTGATTATCACTTGATACGCGTTCCACTTTTTGGCTGTAGCGTATTTAAAATTCTACTCAAGACAGCAGGGATTGATTTTACAGTCTAAACGCGTATCTATTCTTCCAAACAATAATTCGTAATTTCAGTAAACTCAATACGGCGTACTGCCAATCAAAAGACTTAAATGATGTATCCTAATTCATAATAACACTATCGACATCTGATACAGATTCAAAATTAAGAACTATTCTATGTTTTAAATTTTTGTATTCCTTCTTGTAAGAGCATATCCTACTGATTAATTCTCTGTTTCAAGTAGTGCATGACACGGAGTTCCACTAAAGAACTACTCTCACCTTTTGAAAACTTGGAATGAGTGCTTCGCTTAAGAATGAAGCTTTTCGTATAATCAAGCCTATGTGGAATTAATTCAACCAGAGTTCGATCATATTCTGAAAATCGAAGGGCATATTGAAAAAGAAGAAGTTATAGAAATTATGGGTGAAACAATGGAACAATACATGAGCAAAACCCAAGAAGATTACGGGTCGGGCGTTACTAGGCCCACAATCAACCAAGACACCCCTTTGGAATTAAAGGGTGATCATCCTCAAGAACTACGTATAATGGACTCGGAACACGAAGATGCAAACGAGCACATCGAGAAGGTTCTCGAGATTGTTGACTTATTTCACATCCCAAAAGTAACTCAAGATCAAATCATGCTATGAGCCTCTTGAGTCCTCTTACTAGAAGCCGCAAGTAGATTGCTAAAACCAGCATCAGGCTCAATTACAACCTGGGAGGTCCTCAAGACTAAGTTTCTAAATTAATATTGTCCGCATGCCCGCACCACAAAGAAAATGAAGGAAATCAACAACTTCCAACAGGAACCCGATGAAAGCCTTTTTCGTGCATGGGAAAGATTTAAAGAATTGCTGATGAAGTGTCCAACATTACCTAACCGACATGCAGGAAGTCATCTTGTTTTATAATGAGCTCGATGTTCCAACTCAACAAATTCTGGACTCAAAGGGTGTCATTCCTTCAAAAACTGTTGCTGATGCTAAAACAGCCATCCAAGAAATGGCTGAATACTCCCAGAAATGGTACAATGGAACGTCTTCAAGAACCAGAAGTATTGACACTTCTGACGGGCTTGCTGCTATCCAAGCCTAACTCAACAATCTCGGACGAGAAATAAAGAAAGTAAATGAGAAAGTGTACGCTGCTCAGGTCGGATGCGAATTATGCAAGGGACCACACTATACAAAGGATTGTCCACAAAAGGAAGAAGGAAAAACTTTAGAAGAAGCTTACTATACACAGTTCGGTGCACCCTATCAACCTGGAGGACAATACAGAGTAGCAGGACCAGGATTCTACCAACGCAATAATGGAAATTCTTCATACCCTGCTCGAAAAGATACTAATGGAGGAAGTACTGTCCAAATTTATGGGCCGAATCAGCCAAGAGGCACGAAGAGAGACTCGAACATCATCAAAGAGATCTGGCTTCTACGATGCGCAATTCAAAAAAATACAAGGGCTGCGATTAAAACCATGGAATTACAACGGAGAAGAATGAGTAAATTAGCAAGAAAGGGGTTTCGAAGTCTACCAATCACCCAAAACAAAAAGAAACAAATCCGAGAGACCAAGTGAAATCGATCTCAACTGCTACAACTGATTTATCTAAGATACGCCATATGGGAACATGTCACCATTACATCGATGGGTCCATAGTACATATAATATCCAATAACAGTTCCCCGTTTTTCAAGCGTCTACACAACTACTGATGTGATGATTTAAAGGAGGCACGAGGAGTGAATATTCTGGATGCTTACGATAACAACCTGCCTCAGAAAGAAAGAGATCCAGGGAGCTTTACCTTACCTTGTTTAATTAATAATATTTGTTTTGATAAAGCCCATTACCTTGTGAGCAATGTGAGTGTTATGCCATTCTCCACCTATACCAAACTCAGTCTGGGAGATTTGTCTCACACTAGGATGACCATAGAATTGGTTCGATAGACCATAAGCAACAAAGCATAGCTGCAAACGTCTAGTTAGGATTGGCAAATTTGTTTTTCCCATTGACTTATCAACTTAACATACCCGAGGAATACTATGTTCCTTTGATCCTCGAACGGACATTACGTGTCTACTGGCCATGTCAAGATAGACGTCTAATAAAAGAAAAGTCACTTTTAAGGTTGAGGAGAAAAAATATGGTTTTTAAAATCATTAAGCCAGGCCTCTAGCGTAATCAAGAGAGTCCTTTTTGGATGAATAAAAGAGGGTAAAAGGGTCAAACTTAGGACCGGCTGAAACAAAAATTGATCACCCGAGAACAACCCGATTATGTTTTAATTGTTTGTTGCATTTAAATTGTTTGAATTTTAATAGTTTGAAAAGTCTGTCTGTTCAGACATACATACGGTGTATCGAACCCCTCTGGATACGGCGTATGCATGTCTGGAACATTATCAGTTTTAAATTTCTAGTTTTTAATTTCCAGCATTTAATTGTTTTCCCAGAATTACATACGACGTATCTTAGGGTTTAGGATACGGCGTATCATAACCTATACATTTGTGTATTTAATTGTTTGCTTTTCTAGTAGAATGAAATAATAAATACAAGAACGAGCTTCTAACTTTCATGCAGGACCTTGCTGTAAACGAAATCGACTTACATGTATGATCTGAAAAAGCCTTGTGTTGACCTCTCATGGGCATTCTGAAGCCCTGGTCAACACTCTTTTTGCTCAAATACTCAAAATGGAGAACCATCTGGAGCAAACTATTAGGGAAGTTTCCTCGTTCTGATTATTTTCCCCTATTATTTAACTGTTTTTCTATACAACGAGGATGTTGTATTATTTAAGTGGGGGTAGAGAATTACAACGTACTTGTCCTCATTTTTCACAAATAAAATCAAAAAGGCCTAAAAATGGATCAAATTTTAAAAAAATTTAGCATGATTTTTTTGTGAAAAATCACTAGTTACATTACCTAGCGCACTATAACCTTTAATGTTTATTTGTAAGAATTAAGCCTATCCGTTTTCAATTGCTTACTAAAATTCTACAAAAATATGAGTGTGTCCGGTGAGTATGGACTTTAGAATTTTTCTTGTCCTGGTATATCACTCGAGACTCAATGAAGAGTACTATGATTAAGAATTGAGTAACATGTTGACGCCTGGTAAATTTCTAGGATTAAACCAAAAATCTACATGTCTAATATTAACTAACTTCACTGGTTAGTTAAACCCCGTGTAACCCCTTTGCTTACTCTCATTATTAGAGTAATGATACCCCTAGAACAACCTGCTGAGCCATTCCTTTCTTTTTTCACACCAATTAAATTGTTTCGTTACGCCTTTACACCTTAGCATACCATGTAGATTAAAGCCTATTTACCAATGTTGCTAGTTGCTTTCGTGTAAAGTTTTGTAGTTCCTGCGTCAAAGTGAAATTTCTCTATCTTTGTTATGGTCGGGAAAATTGCACAATGCAATGGGAATATTTGTAGCTCGTGTATTTTGCTACTTTCGCGATTATGAATTATGTCTGAAGAAAAAAAAGAAAAAGGAAAAAATTATCCGAACAAATGATGACGGTGAAGACGGTGGAATTACACCGATATTTATGTTGTATTGGTTAAAAAGGAGAAAAAAGAGGGAAAAAATGAAAAAAAATGAAAAAATGGAAAAATAGAAAATTGCAGCAAAAAAGAGCTGAAATGTTATATAGTCGATTCATTGAGTTTTTACCGAAGATATTATCCGAAGGATTGAATATCTTGATACGTTCTGAAAAATCAATGATGTATAGATATAAAAATGGCCGATATCAACCCGCTTATCATGTAAAAGTATGTAAAAAGTTCAGGATGTAAGGAATTGACCGTTACGAGAACTCCAACTTTAGGTTGTCTTTGTCCATTTTCTACTGATCGAGGCGTTGTTTATATGTTCAAGTCTTTGGCAATGAACGTCTGGGAAATACTAGTCAACCGCACCTTATTTTGTTGGCTTTATCTATTTGTTTTGTACATTTTTTATTAACCAACAATTTACTTCCCTATCCTAGCAACTAACCAAAGTGTCTACTCTAACGAGGTTGGAGTAAGTCATGCATGTCAATACCTTCGTAACGGCCATTTATGGGGACTTAGCCTCCTTGTTGGACGACGACTTTTGGTGAAAACTAGAAGGTTCCCACCCTATATCGTTCTTCATCCTAACCACTAGTTAAACACGAAATGGGGATGTGTTTGGATTGTATATGTCTATTCCTTGGTTACGGTCGTGTATATACGATACAACTGCCTTATTAGTGTGGTACTTATGGTGAAAGACTGTTGAATGATCAACCCTAAGCCTCTAAAAAATACCCAATTACCTTTTTGACTTGTTTACTCCTTAGCTTTAGAGTGTGGAATTGTATCTTTTGCTCAAGCATATGAATACAAGCTAATCACTACTGAGTAAATGAGCGTACCACTAAAATGATACACCCTAGATTAGTTGAGTGATCTGAGTGATTTCATTTCCATATTTCGAGGAGCTTGGTTTTGTACAGGTGATTAGAACAAGAAAAAGTGCTTAAACAGAAAAATCCTTAACCTCGGTTGGGGGTATTTTCCTAAATCTTTCTAAAGTCTACTTGAGGACAAGTAGGATTCAAGTGGGAGGATATTTCGATATCATCAAATAACATCATATTTTACCATCATTTATCCTATACATTTTACCCGCTTTTATATAATTATTGCAAGATATTGGTACTTAATTGCTTAAAGTTTATTATTGCAGTAATTGTGAAGTCACTTGTGAGAACAAAGCTAAAAGGCACAATTTCGGAGCTAAAACGAAGACATTTGAAGAATATTATTTTCTGCTACTATACGTCGTATCCAGCAATGAAGATACGGCGTATCAGTGCCAGCTCGGCACAAGAAACGCGTAATGATCAATTCCCTATACGACATATCACTCTTCACCAATACGCCGTATGCACAGCTGTTCATCAGTCAAAGATACACATTTAATGTGATTGATGGTAATTAATCTTGATTGATTTGATCTTACGCGACTTCCAAGGAAATAACCTTATACTGCCTGTATCCCACCCTCTTTCTATACGGCGTATCCAGGCAATTTTTTCAGACACTATAAATACAAGACCCTAAACACAGTTTTAGGTGTGCAAGAAAATCCCTAAACCACCAAGTCGATTCTCAGACGTATAAAAGAGCCAAGAAGGTCAAAAATGAGCTTCAAGATCATAAGAAAACTCGTGTAATATTCGCACAACCGAATACCGTTCGATTGTGTTTCTTTATTTTAATCGTTCATATATCAAACCGTGTGTATTTTTACAATGACTATCGGCTGATGCCTTTAGGTATCAGCCATGTTTATGAAGGTTTAATGTTTGGTTTGTTTATCTCAACTGCCTTAATTTATCGTGATTGTTTGATTATGTTTACCATTTTATACTTGTTTATGTGCTTGTATGTGACCAATCATTCAACTGGGGTCCCAGTCCTACATATGTAATGCCTGCAACTTTGTGTTGTGTGGGCATAGCAAAGTCCACAAGATGCTATTACATATTCGCAAGTAAGTAGGTAAAGTCTCAATGGGATAGGGTTTAATAAGATTTTTTTTTTTCTTTTTTATTTTTTTTTCCATTATTAATCACCTAAGGTAGATTATAATCTACAAAAAGGATGCTTTATGTGGGCACGTTAATTGTGATAGGATTGTTCGTATCTAGGTCTTAGGATGAAGTACCGCCTAAGTCTTAAGATTGATATGCCACTTCGAGATAAGACTATCATTGCACTAATAAACAAACCTGCATTTTATCGGATTATTCATGTTTGATATGTTTTCTTTATATTAGTATTTGATCGCTTCTCTATCGTTTGTTAATCTTCTTTTGTGGTAGTTTATGCTTTACTTGTCATCAAAACCTAGCTTAAGATACCAAGCCACTCGTGTCAGTCTCTCCGGCTGAACCCCCCTTATCATTGGCTAAGGTTTTGCATAGCAAAAATACTGATAAATAGATATTAACGCCTCTCGCTCATTAGTGATTGTCTACCCTACTTCCTAACGAAGCAATCTGATTCGGGTACACTGCCCGTGAAAGTTGTTGTTTTAGGTATAGGTGGCCATAAAATAAATAGTAAAACTTGAACATATATAATTACTACACACGACACATCAGTTCATAAAAGGCAAATGGCACGCTGCAACCTCGACTTCAGTATTCAACACAGCTCCAGCAAGCAACCTCTAGATTGCGGACCTGGATTTACCACCCACAAAGGTTCCACTGGGGGTTCCATGATCTCCCCTCAACTTTTTGGGAGGATGTGAAGCCTCACTCGCATCCACAATCACGATCTTCCTCTTCCTTTGACGTTTCAGTTGCACAGGAGCCACGTCCTCAACAACAGTTTTTGCAGCCTTGGTAACTAGCTGAATTTCAGTACCCTTCTCGCCACCTGTGGAATCTCCTTGTTCTGTTTGATTGCCACTACCACCCTCATCAAAAAGTTTTTCAACACTTGCATCCAGCTCGCTCTCAGCATGATCAGGTGCAACTGGAAGTATCGAAACAGTGCAACCAATGGTAGTCTCCAGCAACAGCAGCTTGTCTTCATTCTGTTCTCGTTCAACAACTTTCACTTTGGTGGGATCCAAGGTATGAAAGAAAGCAAAGATGTCCATTTTTGCAAAAAAATAAACACAGTTAAAAACAAAACAACAAGCCGTAAAACACATAACACATATATAACAGAAGACACCCACCCTCTTTATTCTTATGCAAAAACCAGGGATAAGTTTCCTCACCCAAAGTGTAATGGCGGCTTAGTCTAACCAAGCACAGGAATTCCTTTGGAAACTTCCGGAACAGAGAGGGATGAGTGACAAGAGTGGCATAATCTTGTGCATTAAAGTCAGCTACTACCGGAGCAGGATCCCTAGTTACGTGCCTGGCAGTATGCCACGAAAAAGAAATAGGACAAGCAAAGTCATCCACCTAGAAAAAGTGACCGATCCAATTCTTAAGAAGAATCAATGGGTTTTTACGATAACAAACGTGAGCATTATTGGAAACAGCTTCTAAACGATATCTTTCCACTCTTTATTAGAATTCCCCAAAAAAAAGCACCGAAATACCAATAGTTGTAGAACCCGGAAACACGGTACAAAATTCAAGTGTACACATGTCTGGCCCCAATAACAGAGAGTTGGGATATGTTGATACGAAAATGCCTAAGTATGTCAACAAGGAAGGTAGACAAAGGCAGCCTAAAATTGGCAAAGTCAAAAAACCTAGTATAATAACCAATTTTTCCAACAGCCTCTCATGCATCGGTCATTCCGATGTGCAAACAGGATGTACCTCCTCTGGGATATGAAATTTGTCACAAAAAGCATCAAATGCTTTCTGGGAAAGAACACACTTAATATCCGTAATGGCACTAATGATGGAAGAAAGAAGTCTAAAAACCTAACTTGGTAAATATGAAGTTCTTCGAAAAACGATGAGATGCAGATAAAAAGGTCAAAAAGCTCGAAAAATTTTAACAATGGTGAAATAGTTGAAGAAGTGGAAAAGTAATAGTGGAAAACAAATCGAATATTTATACCCTAGGTATAGTAAATTCAAAGTACTCACAGATGCCTATACATGGCCGTGACCCTCAAGTCAACGGCTAAGATTAAAAGTAAGGACAGTGATGACAGTTGAGCAAGTGGACTGAACAAGCAAATTAGTCAGAATGTAAAAGGCCACGAAGAGGCCACATCGCCCACACCTCATCTAACAAGGGCAAAGAGACGTCACAGAGAAACAAGCAATCGCAGAGGACGCAAGGAAAAAAAGAAAACCAGAACCCGAGTCTAGTAATATCTACCGCATGCAACAAAGTCACACGCAATAGACATACTAGACTGGGGGGACTTGATGATGTATAACACGTATAGCAGGCTTTTGGGCCTGGACTACATAAGCCATACATGGGCCCAAGCCCAATAAGACAATCAAAAAGCACAATTGACCAAAACTAAGCCCATGTCATATTGGCTATGATCCGGAGGCAGCAAGACGGACGAAGGGCTTCCAGAGGACACTTTCGAAAGGTCAGCGGAAGTCCGCTAGGCAAACCCATATCTGCAAGTCACGATTACAAATGGATCCTTGCCTGACAAGGGTCCTACTTCAGCCCATTAACAGGTACAAGTGAAATATTAGGAAAACCTAATATTGGGCTTACCTATAAAAAGGGGTACTCTGACACCCCCACAAGGTATGATTTTTTGACCACGTTTTACACACACATACTCTGACATTCTCTGACAAATATGAATACTTACTCTTATGTCAGAGTCTAATCGTGGGGTCTGTCCCAACGGTAAGACTAACATTTTACATTCGATTATGC
>BQNB010005862.1:93500-100164 GCA_026074375.1 Tanacetum coccineum | reverse complement strand
AAATAAAAAATTGGGCAGAGTATTCCTTAGTCAAAACGCAATGATGTCTTCAAAACGCAACCTGCAATCAAAACACAATGAACCAAAACGCAATCAAGATCAAAACGCAACCAATGATCAAAAAGCAGCCAATGATCAAAACGCAACCAATGATCAAAACGCAGCCAATGATCAAAACGCAGCCAATGATCAAAACGCAGCCAATGATCAAAACGCAGCCAATGATCAAAACGCAGCCAATGATCAAAACGCAACCAATGATCAAAACGCAACCAATGATCAAAACGCAGCCAATGATCAAAATGCAACGAATGATCAAAACGCAACCAAGAACTTTGCCAGAGAGTCAAAACGCAACGACGAAATATACGACCTTTTCCACAAAAAATCGCCTAAAAATCACCCTTTTTGACCTTTTAACTTGATTTCTCTTGCATAATTTGTTACCTTATGCCTAGATCTTGCTTAATAACATAAACATTCACACATCTAAGCACAAAAATCCGGGTTTGATTTTTTTTCCGCTTCAAATGACACACGAATTTGATCTTTTTGAACCACAAGAATCAACCACGAATCCACACGTAGCTCTGATGCCAATTGTAGGATCCCGTTTAACACTTCATAACAAGAAATTAGTAAGAAAGATGGTGGTGTAGAGAGAGAAAGAAGAGAGAGATGAGAGAATTAAGAGAAAAGATATTTATTAAAAATGAGAAGTGATATTTTCTAAGTAAAAATATCTATATATACCCCTACACATTTAATGTGACGCGCGGGATATTTAACTAGGACTCGGGCTCGGGTTTTGCTTGAGATTAAACCCGAAACATATACAATATTAGTTTAACTATCGAGCCCGATTCCTGATAATATTCTATTACAACATTAACTAATTAATTGACCGAGACTTAAATACATAATGAACGAACTTCATGTTCGACTCAATATTTTGAGGCTAACACCTAAAGAAAGTGTTTCGGAAAAAGTTCACATGGGTGAATCTTCAAAACCGTTTTCATGTAGGGTTTCTCAGTTTACAACCTATTCTTTACAAAATGATAGGAAGTTTTCTAAGAAATCTCAAAGTTTTGAAATATTTTCTCCTCATAAGGGTTTTAAGACAAGAGCTTCAAATGAAAATAATCAATCTTTTGAAACATCACACTTGTGTTTTACACCAGGTTGTTAAACAATGTTTGGAGCCATATTAAGGATCTCAAACTTTTTGAAGCATCTTCTTTCAAAAGAGTTTTATGACAATTACTTTCAAAGGAAAGAATCACTTTTTGTTACCCCATACTCTCGTTTTACACACTGGTTTTTTAAAACAAGTGTGTGAGGCCAAAAGCAAGTCATTCGAAATCTTTCAAATATTCCAAATCAGAAATGCTTTCGATAGAAAACAAGAATGACTTTGCTTCAACCATCAACAAGAAAGGAAGAGTTTCAAACGAAACAAATTTTCAGGATGTTTCATCCAATGACATTAACAAATGGAAATCTTCTTCGTCAACAAGATTTAAAACTCCATTTGAAACACCGAGTTTCAAAAATCAATGGAATATCAAGAGGAATTTTAAATCTTCGTTGATTCTACGAGAGCTGTTTTCAAATGAAACACCGGTTTCAAGCCCTCGTTGGAACTCAACATCTTTACATTCAAACTTGTACATAACTTTCAAATTGGTTATCAAAATTTGATGGGGTTATCCGTTTGCACCGTGCTTATTTGGGTTCAAAGTTATGTCTAAATTCGATGTAAAATGGTTGTAATCATATATCTGCATGGCAACCAATGCTTTAATAT
Organism: Tanacetum coccineum; assembly: GCA_026074375.1. Classification (NCBI taxonomy): domain Eukaryota; kingdom Viridiplantae; phylum Streptophyta; class Magnoliopsida; order Asterales; family Asteraceae; genus Tanacetum; species Tanacetum coccineum. Next base: position 98,354 of record BQNB010005862.1, on the reverse strand, counting down.
TAAAGAATGATGTACGTTTCAGTGCATTTATCCTTAACAACGAAAAGAGAAATCTTTTCGGTCTTGAGCTATTCAAATAAAACATTCAAAGTTTTGTAGCTCAAGTCAATGGTTTGTTATTAAATTTCAGATAACAACCCGGTTTTCAAATAAAAGAAAAGTGTACGTTTCAGTGCGCTTTATCTTTAAAAGAAGAGAAATCTTCTTTGTCCCGAGCAATTTTTATCAACATTCTTTCAAAATGTGTGCTCGGGACATACGACATCTAAGTATATGTCACGCTTAGGACTCGTTCTTCATAATAAAGGGAATAGTGTACACTTTTTTGTACATTTATCCTCGCAACGAGAAGTTTACAATTTCTCAGACTTGAGCTATTTCATAAAGATATTCCAAATCTTGAGCTCAAGTAAAATGATATTCCAAAGTTTGAACATAAATTTTCAAGAGTTATTCAAAAGGGATTTTCAAAATCATTCAACTTGTGTTCAACACTCCCTTTCTCGGTTAATCATTTGTTATATTTTTGAGGGGGAGTATAAAGGTAAATTGCTGTTGTAAATTATGAATTTTTTGATTCATAGGAGTTGTTGTAAGTGGTGGTCTTTATCGATAAGCGTGTGCAAATGGTGAAGGATTGTGTAGGTTACGACGTTTCCTGAAATTAAACAGGGGTATGAGGTAATCTCTGTGAGCAATCTACTGACTATACTTTTAAGATATTGGACATACTTTGATGCAACTTTGTTTAATATTCGTTATATAAAAAGGTTCCAATCATATTATGTTATATGTTTTCTCCCATGTGTTTTCAAATTTCATTATTAGCTATTTTAATCCATTGGGTTTTCAAAAATTTAATATGGTTTGCTATTTGTGTGGGGAGAAAATTGGATTAAAATGTGATCAAGAAAGATAAATGCTTAAGTGTGTTGAATATCAAAGTGATCTAAAAGACTCAAAGTGCAATCAACTCTTTCCTCCATGTGCAAAATAATTTTAAATGAAATAATTTTGAATATCGATGCACATGTGTAGGGGGAGTATTTCTCAAAAAGGTGAAACTTTCAAAGTGTTAAATGTTTTGATTTATATATCAATAACTTTGATGATTTTTCAAATGGTTTATGTGTTTCTGATCATAATACCCACACCAACTACCTCACGATGATCAACGAGAAATAAGGTTGTAGGTTAGGTTTATCTATTGATCCAATAAAAACGGACATGGATCTACCCAGGGACATTCCATAGATTGAATAGAAGTCCTTAGGTATGATGGAGTAGAATGTGAATGGGAATAATGTCAACTAAGGCATGAGCTATCATCGAAACAATCACAACATGATGATAGTAATGACGTCTTGGTGGACATTGAAGGGGTTGAAGAAATGTAAAAAGTAAAATATATGGTTTAAAGGGTGAAAAGAAAGAAGCCCTCCACAAAATTTAGGCAGAAACCGGGGGGTCAATACATAATCTATCAAATATCACAAAGATGATATTTGGTATTGAAGAAAGACATCATGGACCCAGTGATGCAATGCATAACCCTTCCCAGCCACTCAAGATTCTCTTAAAAGAATTCTTGTTTCATTGTCACGGAGATTAAATGCATAATCTATTGACATCTCACTACGAGATTGTTAATATTGAAAAGGTGGCAGTCTGCTCCAGCTTTTGATCACTAAAACCAAAAAGCACTTATTGAGTCTAGAGCCAAAAGAGATCAAATCATAAATCTCACATAGGATACAAAAGTACATTTGTATTATACATCAAAGATCTAATAGTACAAGTAGTCACTTATATGTCTATGGGACAGTGCATGTCTTTGTGACAGTACGCGGAACATTCAATATTGATATTTTAAGTAAAGTATTCACATGATGAATGGAAATCCTACCAGTGCTAAACTATCAAGCCAACGCTTGAACGTTAGTTCACTAATTTTGAAAATGAATTGTTTATGATTCACTTAGTGTTTAACTAGTATCTAAGTGATTTAGTAGTTATTGTGTTTTTTTTGAAATTTGTTTTCGAAAATAACACAAACAACATTTCCTTGATTTTTCAGTGAAAGTGTTGGATTAACCAGGTTACTTATGATGTCACACTATTGATAAGGGAGATTGTGGGAATTGAAGTTAGTAGTTAATCTCATGTTAGATGGACTCCACCCATCATGACGTTTTACTACTCGAATATTCAGGCGTAACAAGATTATGATTATGTTTGATGGTCATCAAATGCAATTTGGGGGACGGAAGAGATGTGGTTCAAGGCTGGAATTTCGATAGAGTGCAACATTTCAGGGGGAAGAAATGTGAAGTTATGTGTATAGAATGGTGTGGTTTATTGGGGGGAAGCAATTGGGGGGAAGACATCAACAACATCTCTACCTTTTTAGAATCAAGAACACCGTCTTAATTCTTACCTTCATATCTCTTACATTTTTTTTTTTTATTTTTTTTTGTTTATGTTGTTTAGTTTTTGTTTGTGTTTTTTTTTGGATTTTTTATTTATTTTTTTTTTTTTTTTTTTTATTTTTTATAATGTAGTTTTTTTTTTTGGTGTCGTGTTTATGTTTTTATTTTGTTTTTTTGTCTTTTTTTGTTTGAGTTTATTTTTTTTTAAATTTGTGTATTTTTATTTTTTTAATTATTTTTTTTTTTATTTTGTTTTTATATTTTTTTTGTATTATTTTTTTTATATTTTATAATGTTTAATTTTTATTATTTATGTTTATCTTTTGTTTTTTTTGTTTTTTATTTTTTTTTTTTTATATTATTTTTTTATATTATTTTTATTTTTTTTTATTTTTATTTTTTTATTTTTATTTTATTTTATTTTTTAATTTTATTTTTTTTTTATTATTTTTATTTATTAATTATTTTATTTTTTTTATTTAATTTTATTTTTGTTTTTTTAATTTATTATTTTTTTTTATTTGTGTTTCGTTTTTTATTTTTGTTTTTTGTTGTTTTTGTGTGGTGTTTTTTTTTTACTTTTTTGTTTGTGTGTTTTTTTTCGTTTTTGTTATGTTTGTTTTATATTGGTATGTGTTTGTGGTTATTTTTATTTTTTTTTTTAATTATATTATTTTTTTTATTTTTTTTTTTTTTTTTTTTATGTTTATATTTTATTTTTTTTTTTGTTTTTTTTTTTTTTTATTTTTTTATTTTTTTAATTTTTTGTTAAATTTTTTATTTTTTTTATTTATTTATCCAATATTTTTTATTTATTTTTATTTTTTTTGTTTATTTTTTTTTGTTTTTTTAATTTTTTTTTTTTATTATAATTTTTTTTTTTATTTTTTTTTCTCTTTGTGTAATTGTTGAAATATTATTTTATATTTTTTTTTTATTTTTTTTTTTTTATTTTATTTTATTTTTTTTTTTTAATTTTTTTATTTTAATTTTGTTAATTTTTTTTTATTTTAATTTTTTTTTTTTAATTTTATTTTTTTTTATTTTTATTATTTTTTATTTTTTATTTTTTTATTTTTTATATTTTATATTTTATATTTTTTTATTTGTAATTTTTTATTAAGTTATTTTTTATTTTTTTATAATATATTTTTTATTTTTGTGTTTTTTTGTTTTATTTATTTTTTTTTTATTTGTTTAAATTTTTATTATTTTTTTTTTATAATTTCAATTATTTTATTTATTTTTTAATTTTTTTATATTTTATTTTTATTTTTTTATTGTTATTTGGGTTATTATATTTTTTGTATGTTTTCATTATTATTTTTTTTTTAGTATTTATTTTTTGTTTGTTTTTTTTTATTTTTTTATATTATATTTTTTATTTTTTTTTGTTTTTTTAAGATTTTGTTTTTATTATTTTTTTTTTTTTAATTTTTTTTATGTTTTATTGTAATATTATTTTTTTTTTATTTTTTTTGATAAATTTTTATATTTTTTTTTTTTTTAAATTTTTTATTTATTTTAATTTTATTTTTTTTTTTTTATTTATATTTTTTTTTTTTTTATTTTTTAATGTTTATTTGTGTTTTTTTTGTTTTTTTTTTATTAATTGTGTTGTTTGGGGTGAGGGTGTTGTGTGTTTTTTTTTTTTTTTTTCTGATTTTTTTTTTATAATTTTTTTCTTTTATTTTTTATATTATTATCTATAATTTTTTTTTTGTTTTGTTATACTTTTTTTTTTCGTTTTTTTTTTTTATTTTTTTTATTTTTTATTATTTTTTTTTTTTTGTTTTTGTTGTGTGTATTGTATGGAGGAGTTCGTGTGTCGTGTGGTTTTGGTTGTGGTTTTTTTGTGTTGTTTTTTATTTATTTTTTTAATTTTTTTTTTTTTTGTTATTTTTTTTTTTTTTTTAATTTTATTTATTTGTTATTGTTTATTATTTTATTTTTTTTTTTTATTAATTATTATTTTTTTTTTTTTATTTTTTTTTTTTAATTTTTTATTATTTTTTTTTATTTTTTTTTATTAATTTTTTTTTTTATATTTTTATTTATGTTTTTTTATTTTATTATTTTTATTTTTTTTTATATTATTTATATTTTAAATTTTATAATATTATAATTTATTTGTATATTTATTATTTATTTTTTTATTATTTTTTTTTTTTTATTTATTATTTTTTTATATAATTTTTTTAATTTTTTTTTATTTTTTTTTTTTTTTTTATATATAATTTTTTTTTATTTATAAATTATTTTTGTTTTAATTTATTATTTTTTGTATTTTTTTTTTGTATATTTTTTTTTTTATTTTATTTTTATTAATATTGTTGTATTTATTTATTTATTTTTTTATATTATTTTATCTTATTTTTTATTTATATTATATTTTTATAATATTTTTTTATTTTTTTTTTATTTT
>BQNB010005862.1:83500-88500 GCA_026074375.1 Tanacetum coccineum | reverse complement strand
TTTTTATGTTTGATTTTTTTATTTATTTATGTTTGTTATTTTTTTATAATTAATTTTTTTATTTTTTTTTTATTTATTATATTTTTTATATTTTTTTTTTTTTTTTTTTTTTTTTTTTTTTAATTATTTTTTTTTTATTTTATTTTATTATTATTATTTTTATTTTTTTTATTATTTTTTTTTATTAATTTATTTATTTTTTTAATTTTTTTTTTTTTTTATTTTTATTTAATTTTTTTCTATTTTTTTTTGTTTATTTATTTTGTTTATATTTTATATTTATTTTAAGTTTTTAATTTTAGGTATAATTTTTTATTTTCTTATATAATTATTTTTTTTAATTTTTTCTTTTTTAATTAATTTTTTTTTTTTTTATTTTATTTTATATTTAAATTTATATTATATTTATTTTTTTTTATATTTTTTTTTAGCATTTTAATTTTTTTTTTTTTTTTTTTTTTTTTTTTTTTTTTTTTTTTTTTTATTTTTATTTTTTTTAATAATTTTTAATTTTTATTTTTTAATTTTTATTTTTTAATGATGTTTAATTATCTTTTTTTTTTTTTTTATTTAATTATATTTTTGTTTATTAATTTTTTTATATTTTATTGTTGTATTTTTTTTTTTTTTTTTATTTTTTTTTTTTTTTATTTTTTTTTTTTTTATTTATTTTTTTTTTCTTTTTATTTTATTTATTTTTATTATAATTTTTTATTTACTTTTTTATATTTGATTTATTTTATTTTAATTTTTTTTTTTTTTTTTTTATTATTTTTTTTTATTTTTTTTTATTTTTTTTTTTTTTTAAATTTATATTTAATATTTTATTTTTTTTTTTTTTATTTTTTTTTATTTTTATTTATTTTTTTATATTTTTATTTTTTTTTTGTATATTTTTTTTTTATTTAATTTTTTATTTATATTTTATATATTTATTTATATTATTATAATCTTTTTTTTTTTTTTTATTATATTTTTTATTTTTTATTTTTTTAATTTATATTTTATTATTATAATATTTTTTTTATTTTTTTTTTTTTTATTTTTAATATAAAATATTTTTATTTTTTTTCTTTTTTATTTTATATTTATTTTAATTTTTATATTTTTTTATTTTATATTTTTTTATATTATTTTTATTTTTTTTTTTATTATTTTTTTATTTTTTTATTTTTTTTATTTTTTATTTTATTATATTTTTTTTATTTGTTTTTTATAATTTTTACTATCATTTTTTTACCTCATATCATTTTCTTATTTTTTTCTTCCCTTTATTATATCTTTTTTTTATTATTTAATTAATTTTTTTTTATATTTTTTTTTTTTTTTTTTTTTTTATTATTAATTTTTTAATTTTATTATTTTTTTATTTTAATATTTTCATATTTATTTTATTTTATATTTTTTTAATTATTTATTTATTTTTATTTTTTATTTTATTTTTTTTTATTTTTTTATTTATTTATTTTGTTTTATTTTATATTTTTTTTAATTTTTTATAATTTTTATCTTTTATATAATTATTTTTTTATATTTTTTTTTAAAGTTCAAAGTTAACACCTTCCGCATACCTGATAAATCAAAGTACTTCATCAATCATCAAGTTATGATCAGACAAAGGTTCTACATGATGAAGAGTGGTAAGCTTGTAAAGAAAGTATGAGTATGTTGGTTAAAAGCTTTAAAAGACAAATCAAGATGGATTCGCGGTAAAGAATGATGACATGAAAAGATCTCAAAGGCAAAGGAAAAAGAAAATGAAAAGATAAAGATCAAGATTAATAGAGCATGATTGGAACAAGACCACTATTACACAACAAGACTCAAGACAAACAAGCGTTAAAGTTCAAAGATCAAAGTTACAAGAGAGATCTCAATGAAAGTTCAAAGATCAAAGTAACAAGAGAGATGATCATCCTTTAGGGGGAGATTGTTACGAATAAGGAAATGATGATCATTAATGCAATCAAAGAGAGATCTCAATGATCGTCCCTTGGGGGAAGATTATTAGGATTGATAAAAGTGATAATCTTATTGAGATAAATGTCTTGTAATAAATAATGAAATATTATTGTGTAATAGGTTAGGTAGATGGTAAATAGTCAAAGACTATAAGTCAAAGGGGCTAAATTGTAAATGTCTAGAAGACAAGGGCTCCATGGTCATTCATTGTAAAAGGGTATAAATACCCCTCCACCACCTCATTTGTGAGGTGTATCTCTAGGTGTTTCTTAATCTCATTCTATCTTTCTCTAATCCTCCTCCTCCCTCTTTCTCTCTACTTTCTCTCTTTAGATTATCACTATATTACTTATTGATCCTGATTTTCAGACCTAACACAAAACTTAAAAGAAGTTGTCTTGAGGCATGGAGTGCCGGTTTTGATCATCTTCGATCGTGACGGCAGTTTCACATCTCAATTCTGGCAGTCTCTTCAGAAAGCTCTATGTATTCAATTGGATATGAGTACGGCTTATCATCCATAGATGGATGGTCATAGTAAGAGAACTATCTAAACGTTGGAGGACATGCTATATGCATGTGTACTTGATTTCGGGAAAGGATGGGATAAACACCTACCATTAGTGGAATTCTCGCACAACAACAACTACCATACGAGTATCAAAGCCACCCGTTTGAAGCATTGTATGGCCGAAAATGTTGATTGCCTGTTTGTTGGATGAGGTTGGGGATGCTCAGCTTACTAGCCTAGAAATTATTCATGAAACTACGAAAAAGATCATCCAAATCAAGAAACGTATTCAAGTGGCATGTGATAGAAAAAAGAGCTACGCTGATAGGAGACGTAAGCCATTGGAATTCCAAGTTAGAGATAAGGTTATGTTGAAAGTATCGCCATGGAAAGGGGTGATACGTTTCGACAAACGGGGGAAGCTAAACCCTTGCTATATTGGACCTTTCAAAATTCTTGTTAAAGTGGGAACGGTTGCATACCGATTTGAACTCCCAGAGCAACTAAGTCGGGTTCATAGTACTTTTCACATTTCTAATTTGAAGAAGTGTTTCACTGATGAACCACTAGCTATCCCATTGGATGAAATCCAGATTGATGACAAGCTTAATTTCATTGAGGAACTGGTTGAAATCATGGATTGAGAAGTTAAACAATTGAAGCAAAGCCGCATTCCAATTGTGAAAGTCCGTTGGAATTCAAGACTAGGTCCCGAGTTTACTTAGGAGCGCAAAGACCAAATGCAAAAAAAGTATCCACATCTCTTCGCTAACCCCGCACCTACGTTCAAGGCTACGGCTTGAGCTTTGCGGATAAAGCTCTCTTAACAGGGGAAGGATGTCACACCCCATAAATCTCAGGTCAATATTTTAAACCATTCTAATCATTACTTTAAATTTTATCCGTTTCATTTGAATTTGACGTAAAACCAGGAAGCTAACCCGTGTAAATATGAAAACGTCATCGGACGCGTTTAGGATTTGGAATTTGATTAGTTTACATGTTATATGCATTACTTTATCATATTAAAGTGTTACATAGGTCACGTTCACTTTCGTTTGTAATTTTTACATTTTTTGCGTACACTTTACGGTTTTATCATTTTACGTCAAACGGAGACCCGGAAACCTACCACCATTGCATGTAAACACGAGTTAACATTTGTTACATATTATAACATCAAAAATCTCATTCACCCTCCCCCTCTTGGTCACATTCGGATGCTTAAACCCCAAACCAAAACACCTTGAGTCCTAAATTAATTCAAGAGCATCTTATTTTGAAAGTCCCATGCATGTGTATGATAGTGACACATGAGAAGGTCATTCTCATTCACAAAACCTTAAGCTAGACATAAACATGTGATCTCTTGGTCACATTCTTTCCTTTGACTTAAAATTCAAAACCAAGACTCATTACTTGAACCTTTGCTAGAAAAATGGTGTGGTCTCCCCTCTTTTCTTGCATCTAACCAAAACACAAGGACCATGGGGTGAAATGGTTCAAATTTTGCTTGGCTATGGTTCTTATAATATCTCATAACCCTAGGTCACTCCCTATAAATACAACACCATATTCATAACTTAGGGTTTCATATCATTTCTAAGTCTCTAAAAATTTCTTTTCTCTCCCTCTTGCTCCTTGAAGCTCACGGCCAAAAACACCCCTTTAGGGCTTCCATTTTCTTTGATTTATTGTAAAATCCAAGCATACTAGGTTGATATCTAAGGTTTTCTAAGGTGGTTACAAGCATTGATTCATTGATTTCAAGGGTGTATTTCAAGATCTATAAATTAGGGTTTGATTATTATTTGGGGTTTTTCAAGATCCAAGTCTTCCACCTTCATTTCTTATATTTCTTGAGCTTGTTCTTCATCTTGTAAGCTTACTTTGAAACTTATTGTGAGTCCCAAACTGAACAGATCTTTACAGCCTGCTAAGGGTGATAGCCAACTTGTATAAATACAGATTCACTATAGAGAAAACACTGACTATGAATACTTATTGTATATGCGGAATCTACATAATAGTATTAAGAAGAATAATGAATACTAAACTTTGATTTTTATTAATCTGTTAATATGATTACAGATTACTAACTATGAGATATTATTGTATGAGATGAGATCTGTGTGTTATCAATGTGTGTCATCTCTCTAATGCCGTAGGGTTCCTTTTATAGACCAAGGATAAACCCTAACAGACTTACAAAACGCGTAAAATATAATACATATCTTTTCCTACAATATCTCATACATATCTCTTAAACAGTACTAACTATTTTATACTAACGGTACTAACTATCTGAGCAGTACTTAACACTCTATACTATCAGTACTAACTATAACTATCGGTACTAAGTATATACCTAACGGTACTAAGTCAGGAATGAATAATTCCCAACAATCCTCCCCTAAACATGATTGTTGAACTTGTTTAACTTCATGTTTCTTCAGGTTAATTTTTTTTAAGTTCTTGGAGGATGTATCCAAACACTTTAACACATCTTGATCTACATCTTTAGCTT
>BQNB010005862.1:42457-83374 GCA_026074375.1 Tanacetum coccineum | reverse complement strand
TAAAATTTAACAACCTTTTGATTAACAAATTCAGTCTCATTATCACTTCTAAAAGTCTTTATAGTTTTGTTAAACTAATTTTTAATCAAGTTGTAAAAAACACAAATACAATCAAACATCTCATCTGTGGTCTATAACAAATAGACCCACACGGGTCTAGAAAAGTCATCTACAATGGTCAAAAAATATTTTAATCCTTCTCTACTTGTCAATTTATAAGGTCTCCAAAGATCAAGATGAACTCATTCCCCTCAGTAGACGAATGATCGCTTAGAGGAAATGATTCTCTAGTTTGCTTATCATTTTGACAAATTTCACAATATTTATCTCCAATTGTTTTTTTCAAAAATAATGTCATTTTTAAGGGCAGACATAACTTGGTCAAAAGGATGACCAAGTCTGCAATGCAAAAGATCTTTAGTTAGATTGCAAAAAAACCTAGTTTTCTTAAACCCTTGGATATTACCTTGTTTTCCATCAAAATAGTACAAACCATCATTTTGTTTACCAATCCCCAGCAATTTCATTTCCCTCAAATTATAAGGAAAAACATAGCAGTGTGACTCATCAAAAGCAACAACAAATTTGCTGTCTCTAGCCACTTTATGAACAGATATAAGACTGACACAATATTCTGGAACAACAAGCACATCATATAGAGTTAAATGTTCAATTAGTTTCATATTTCCAACCATAGTAATAAGAGCTTCACTCACATTGGGATGTGAAACCTTTATTCTAAGTTTGGAGATATCAGTAACATTAACTAAATATTTATCAGTATATGTTAGATGCTGGTTGGCACCAGAATCAACAATCAACCCAGCTGCAATAAGTGCAGAATGGAGTTGACTATCTAAACAAAAAAGCTTCTTAAAGTTTTGGTTAAAAAACTTACTATTATTCAAGACAATACCCGCCATATTGACATAGAGTTTTCCTTTAAAGTTTTGGTTAAAATCCATTTCCAACAACATTACCAGAGTTTTCCTTAATCAAAGAAATTAATTTTGAAATATGTTCATCAGACTAGGAAGAAGTGGAACTAGAGCCAACAGAGTTGTTGTTATTCACAAATCTTTATTAAAGTTTTGAACACCCTGATTATTATTATTTGAATTATTCTTTTTTTTCAAAGTCAACAGGATATCCTATAATTTTGAAGCATCTATCAATAGTATGACCATTAAAACCACAATTCTCATAAACTAGAGCAGACCCACCATTAGGTCTCCTATTTCCATATTTAAAAGGTCTAGTCATATTAGGAGGTCTAGCAGATGTTCCAAAGGTTTTGGGCCTATGAACATTGCTTCTATTACCCACATTAGAATTGAACACAGATGACTGAGACCTCTGGGAGGTACCAGAACTGCTACTAGAAGCAACAACTCTATGAGACTCCTCACAAAAGATAGTACCATAAGCACTTCTTACATCAAGTAAAGTTTCTCTAGAGAGAATAGAACTTATTTGCATATAAGTATCAGTAAGACCCATAAAAAAACTACATTAATTTCATTAATGGGTTATGTTTTTTAAATCATCAACAGCATGACAAGTACATCTAGGTAACTCAATCAAAGCATGAAATTGTTTCCACAAAGCATTCAACCTATGATAATAATCAGCAATAGAATATCCATTTTGACTTAAAGTATTTATTTTATGATGCAAATTAAAAGTCACAGAACCATCCACTTTATCGTAAGTTTTTTTCAATTCTTCCCAAACATGTTTAGATATTTTAGAAATAAATTGATCCATAAACAATTCCTCATAAACTGAATTTAAAATCCAACCCAATACCACTTCATTTACTCTATCCTTGGCTAAGACCTCATCAGTATTTGACCTTTTACAAGTACCATCTATGAAACTAATTTTGTTTTTACCCTCTAAAGGAAGAAGCATAACACAAGACCATACTTGATAATTTTTAGTTCTTTTAAGTTTCACAGGTACAACAGTCAAAGTAGCATAATCATTAGGATGTAAATGCAAAGGACTACTAACATCAAGCTTACTAATCAAAGTAACTGTTAGCCTTAAAATATTGAGTCGAACAAGGAAGCTCGGTCACTCAACGAGGAAGCTTCGATCTTTATTTAATGTATGTTGTAATAGGCTAGTTACGGGTATCGGGCTTGTTATTTAATCTAATATTGTATGCATTGCGGGCTTAAGCCCAAGTTATCCCGAGTCTGGCCCAAGAAACAAACTTACTCGGCCCATAAGGCTTAATGAAAGTTGACCCAAAGTCTAGGTATAAATACCCCTCTCTAAGTGTGGAGAGGGTATTGGTTCTCAATTGTTACATACACATTTGCTAGAAATCAACCATATCTCTTTCTTTCTCTAACTTCTCTCTACAATTCTTCTCATCTCATATCTTATTTTCTTTGTTTCTTATCATGGAAGTGAAGTGATTCTTGATTCCTACAATTGGAATCAATAGCCTCGGGTGGGTTTAGTGGTCTAGTTGTGGTCGTGCTTATTAGGACAACTTATTTGTGGCTTATTATTTTTGTATATTTTTTCTCTTTTTCTCTTATTAAGATTTTTTTCTTATTATCAAACAAAAGGTTTAAACCTTTAATGTCAAAAGAAAGTGACTTGTTTTTTTATCGTTTGGGCTTCAACAGTAATTTGGTTCATTTGTGGCTCAAAAGACACAAAAACGTGGCCTAGAAACTGTTTACACATTTTTCTTGTCTCCTCTTCTTTCTTTTATTAGTTTTTTTTTGTTTTTGTTTGTCTCTTCTTCTTTCTTTTTGTGATAACATAGCTTGTTTGAGTTTAAAACCTTGTGATCGTAAGCTTTTTACGTGGCTTATTTTGGGTTGTGAACAACTTTTCTAAAAAGCTTTCTATAACTTATTTTGGTCTTGGCTCACTTTTGGTTTTTCTTCTTTCTAAAAGCTTATTTAAGCATATTTTCTTGCAAAAAGGTTACGTCTTTGGTTTTTAGCTTATTTTATGGTTTTAGCTTTTATTTTCGTATAAAAAAGCTTTCCTTATCGTAGCTTATTTGTTAGCTTCTTCTTGTGGCTTATTACGTGTAAAAGTGCTTATTTCAAAATCTTATTTTCTGGGTTGGTTTGTTTGTGGTCCACTGTTTGAATCAAAGACAATGACGTGTTTTTGTTGCTATTTGTTACCCCGTAAGATTCTAGCCTAACACATACGATCAGGAGGTCGGGGAGGATTAAAGAGAAAGAAAGCCATATTATTGAATTGTAGAGAGAGAAAGGGAAGAGTGTGTGTTTCTAGAGAGAGAAGGAGAAACATACACTTATGAGATGCTACATAATGAATCCTCACCCTCCTATGGAAGTTATTAGTGAGGGTATATATAGCCGGCGTTGGTAACATTTTACTATCATCTAACTTGGACATTATTAGAATTCCCTTCGTGTCATCGCCTTTTTATTATCTAAATGTACATTCATATCAAGATCGGGATCATATTTTAAGGCTGAGCAATCCTTCCCTCTATATGTGGACATACGTAATTACTTACAATGTTCCTTTCAAACAACCAAATACAAACAAAATAAAGTCTTCCAAAGACACTTCCAAATGCTGAAGACTGAAACATTCTTTTGCTCTTCTAGTCTTGATATTGTAATCCAGCTTTGGATCTCATGTGTCATCTTAATTGTTCTGGTAACAATTCGTTAGTTTTGCTCATGTGTCTGGTGTCTTAACTTCTCCCCACATTCACGAATAGACTTCTTTTTGGCGAAGTTTCTGAATCAGCTTCCCCCCAAACCAACATCCCTATCTTGAGCAGATTCTCAAACTTTGATGTAGCTAGAAAAAACTTCTATTTGTCATTAACGTGCACAGCGGAATTTTGTAGAAGTAGAAAACCACATCAAATACTACTGCTACTTGTCATTAGGTCTTGGTGAATATTCGTTCGGGGGTACATGCGAGAAATCAGCAACAATTCTTCTCACGTATGCAGAATACCTCACACACCATACTAAGTACAGTAGAATACACTACTTCCCCCCTGGAAGTTGACCTGGTAAAAGTAAAATAAGTCCTGGATGTACACATTTTCCCCATGATGGTTGCGAACTCTTGGAAGCATCATTGTCGTGTACGTCCATATACTCGAGAAGTTCTTGTCTTTAGCACAAATCTTAAAATCCAAACAAAGCATTGCCCTCTTGACTTCAGAAACCATAGTAGGAGATGAAGCAAGAATCAAGAAAACTTGGTAAAATCAAGGTCTTGTATATGAATGTCGTTGAAGAACTTGGAGAATTTTGCTTAGACTGTGAAGTACCATTGTCTTGGAATAGCATAATAATATCCCGTGAAAATTGTTGATTACATCTCAACCTTTAAACTCTCTGGCTAACTTACCAACCTCGTATTCTGTCGGCTATTGTTGTGACCTCTTGGTGAAGTAAACCCGATATACCAAACTTGAAAATGAAGTAGAATCCCCCAAATTTGTTACTTAATCTTGCACTGTTGTTGATTGAAGAACGGTGCAAGATTAAATCTATAAGTACTCTATACTCAACCAGAAAAGTATAAGAAGTACAACACCTCTTGAAATTATCCGCATCGACATCTGTGTGTGATACTGAGTACTACAATGTAACTCCTTTAAGTGATAGCTATAACCCATGAGCACTATAATGTAACTCCTTACATCAGGAAATAACTAGATAATCCAAGTCTTAATCATAGGCTATATACGTTCAAGCAAGTCATCAATCGATAGATTGGGTTTGAAGAAAAGGGGTAGAAAGTAGAAGGAAGTCTCGATGATGAAATAAGTAGACGCCTTCGTGAAACCCACTTCAATCTCAAATGAGGGATACAAAATCAACTTCGTGATCACTTGTCATTAAAATCCGAATCTTTAGCCGTTTGTCGTTTAAGTGAATCTTTAATGATCGTTTTTGCATTAAGTGTTGTGTTTGTTTTTGGTGTTATGGAAGGTGTTTGAGTTTGGTTCTAGGTGATAAATCGGTTCCTTGATTAACCTTTTAGATCGGTTTGTGAAGGAATGATTAGATCGGTTTGCATTGAACATTTTAGATCGGTGCTCGACTAGATCGGTTCTGACTAGTTCGGTGCTTGACTAGATCGGTTCTGACTAGTTCGGTTCTTGACTAGATCGGTTCTGACTAGTTCGGTTCTTGAAGGCTTGTCTAGTTCGGCTCCTGACTAGTTCGGTCTGCACTAGTCGAAACCCAAAATCTTCAAATCACAAAAAGGCATGTCTTGAACGATTTTGACGCGAAATTTCTTGCACAACCTTCTTATCTAAGCCTAGTAGTACCCGAAAAATGCAAACTTGATGATTTTTACGACGAAAAATTTTCAATCAAGATTTTCGAGTAAAACATCATTCGAACCATAAAAAACTCATATGAAGGGTATAAAAACCCATAAATCCCTTGTACAAACAAGCTAGAAACTATATAGAAGATAAAGTTTCAAGCTTTTTGCACAAAAACCAACAACCAATATAAAAGTCGTAGCTTTTAGGCTTAAAATAAGCCACGAAATGCTCAAATAAGCTTCGAACACCATTCGAAAACACAAACCAACAACACAAAAATGCCCTAGGATCTGATGCCAATTGTTACCCCGTAAGATTCTAGCCTAAAACATACGATCGGGAGGTCGGGGAGGATTAAAGAGAAAGAAAGCCATATTATTGAATTGTAGAGAGAGAGGGAAGAGTGTGTGTTTCTAGAGAGAGAAAGAGAAACACACACTTATGAGATGCTACATAATGAATCCTCACCCTCCTATGGAAGTATAGGAGGGTATATATAGGCGTGTGACACATTAACTATCCTAACTTGACATTATTAGTCCCTACGTGTCACGCCTTATAATAGTACATCTGGTCTCCATTAACTAATGTAATTCCGTATAAGTCGACATATTTTAAGGCTAACACTATTCGTTGAGCACAAGACAAGAAAAGGACATAGTGCGTTTTGTCTCTATCTAGGGCGATTTATACGCTTGAACAAGAGGGCAAAGTATACGTATAAGGTTAGGCGAAGTATACATTTGAAGTTTAGGCGAAGTATACATTCCAACTTGGGCGAATAATACCACGAGAGAAAAAAAATCAGGCGAACTATACCATTGAAAGCTTAGGCGAAGTATACGTTTGTGATAGGCGAATTATACTTGGTGGTTTAGGCGAAATATACGTTCGTGAAAGGCGAATTATACGTGGCTGGTTAGGCGAATTATACATAAAAGCATGGGCGAAGTATACTTGTTTCTAACTCATTTCAACGTGTTTCGAGTTTTTCAGTTTTGACTTTCGGTTATTCACGGGTCTTCTAACCTATACCATTACGATCGCGGTCTTTCAACGATCATCGTGGTGTATTTACTTTTGATCGACGATAACCGTACGACTCCGCGAGATACAAAATACAATCGTTACCATTTTTCATAAAATTCATACGAACAAGACAATGGTGAAAGGAGAGAAACATGTTTCTTATTTATTATAATTTAAAATTTGCACTTTTGGCCCCTCGACTTCTAAACAGTTTTCATTTTTAACCTTTAGGTTTTAAATAGTTTACTATTAACCCTTTGCTTTAAAGCAAGATTAATTAGAACCTTTTACTTTAAAACTTTTTCACTTTTAAACTTTTAATTTTTGTTATTTTTACATTTTAGTTTTTAAATTTTTTACTTTTAGCCCTTTCGTTGTAAGAAATTTCACCGTTAGTCCTTTTAGCTCAACAAATCGTTAACAAAAGTTCCAATACTTCAAATACAACAACGATTTCACCAACAACAATTCTATTTTCATGGTTTTTTCTTGATTTAGTAAAATCCCGCGAAATACTCACGTGTTTTCTCGGTTTAAATCAAAGACTTGTAAAATCCCGTGAACGTTAATTGATTTCAATCCACAACAACAATCACTTTACCTACTTAAGATCCTACAAATCATTTTCACTTCACAATTCACGTTACAATGGAAACGAAAGATACTTTATCTTCGTGTTCAGATTTAGATGAACAAGAGATACAACAACTGCAAAAGCAAGCAAAGATTTTGAAAGAAAACTCCTTGAACAAATTGAATGCACTGCAAACAACAATTCAACATCTCTCAAGTTCCAACTACTCAATGTACTACGAGTTTAGAGATGCTTTTCACTGACCCTTTGAGGCAGACGAAAGAACTTTCAAGTCTGTGTTATCTCGAAACATGCAGAATTTAGAAAGGCAACTCGACAAAGAAACACTTCACGAGAAGGATTCCAATTCTGATCTAAGTACGATCAAAGTGCAGTTTGACCAGTTCATACATTCAAAAGCGTTAGAGCTTCATTATAATTCATTATGACTGAAACACGACGAGACTTCAAAGACTACACTCAAATGGAACCTCAAACCTTCAAGGAAGCAATAATTCAAAACATAGACTCCATTGAGCAATGTATTAGTAAAAGAGCACGTAATGAACAAGAGCTTCAAAATAAGTTGAAAAGTTGAGGAAAGAAAGTTGCAGATTTAAAGTGCAAGATTCAAGAGTTAAAGCATCAGATGCTAGATCGGAGAAAAAGATAGCATGGATTGTATCAGACAAAGGAATGATCAAGGTTTAAGAATCAAGCAACACATTTGAGATGAAAGCATAGGTCAAGGAATGAATGCAAGACAAAAAGCACTCTTTAGGGATGATACGAACATCCAGAACCTTCCTATGACACAGAACCAATGGTTGAGATACATATACTGCTGAATATAATGTGTTTGCTGTTGACATACAACATTCTGAGCAACCTGAATGCATTATTAACACACTGTAGTAGGGAAAAGGCCTAATATAATGGTCATTCCTGATCATCGATATGTTGTGATTCAATGAAATTCAAACTGACCAAAATGTTGTAGAATGTGATGATGAGCGTGTTATGCTTGCTAATTTAATTGCAAATTTAAAACTTGATGTTGATGAAAATAAAAAGATTCAAAAGCAATTAAAGAAAGCAAACACAGGCACTGCTTATGAATTAGAAAGGTGCAAATCATTTCTTGTTAAGACTTCATTAGAACTCCTGGGGGAGCTAAAAAGTATATGGGATAGTTGTCTAATTGCACTTTAAAATAAACAGACTGAGCTTGAGACGTACAAGACCTTAAATGACTGTACGGTTGACTATGACAAACTTGAACACAAGTTAAATGAAACTCTAGGACTATTAGCTCAAACTTTTTTGGCATAAAAGAAGGTTTTAAACTTAAAGCCTATGAAATTTCATTTGTCAAAGAGAAACACGATGAGTTAGTCAAACAGAGTCTTTTAACAAAGTCACATTACGAAGGTCTTGTCAAAGAGAAAACAAAGGTAATAACGGATTTGAAACTTAAGGAAGAAAAAGACATTGACAAAATGATTTCAATGGAAAAGCAATTAAAGTTTTTGAATGAAATTGTTTACAAAAGAAATCAATCAATTCAAACCATTCATATGTTAGCTCCCAAAGGCCCAACATTCAATGGTAGACCAACCTTTGAAAATACAATGTACCTCAAAAAGGCTCAATCTGAAAAACCATGTTTGTATGAGATCCCATATGACAAATCTGATCCTACAAACATACTCGTCCCTGATAGGGAAGAGACCCTGACTCTTGAAAAAGAGAGTCGGTCAAAATTGAATAAAGACTTAGTGAGACCTTATGACTACACAAAGCTAAATAGTCTTTAGGAAATTTTCAAACCAGCAGCACAGGAATATCATGAACAGTTGGCACATACAAATGAAGTAAGAAAGAAAATGTGGAGAAAATCTTTTATGAAATCTAAACCAAATTTTTTCAAAAACATCGGTTTCTTACCTGTTTCAAAATCAATAAGTAAAAGTAGACAAGCATATAATGTAATGACAAATAACATAAATCACTTTAGAGAACTTGTTGATCAAGCTTAGGAAAAACATTATCATGCTAGCTTTCGTGCCCCAACTGCTCTTGATATGGAAGCTCTCACAGGTGAATACTCGTGCCTCAGCATAGAAAAAGCATGCACAATCCCATAAGACAACAAAGAGATATATACCCGTAGAAAAGAAAAGCGACTCTAAGAATCATGGTAGACAGATCCCCAATAGGAAAAAGGTTTTCTCCAAATAAGTCCTCCAATGTGTATCTGAAAACAACACCTCCTAGATCTGGTCTTACATGGAAACCAACGGGAAAAATCTTTACTCAAGTTGGTCTTAAGTGGATTCCTATTAAATAGTCATTTGAAACCCGCCAAAACATGAATGATAGTGCATCACCATTAGGAAAGAAAACACATAATCCTAACACTACTATTTGCGCAAACTCTTCTTCTTTTTGTGCAGGTCCTTCAATGGCTTCCGAACCCATCTCTTCAAAGGGTTCATCTAATGTAAATATTCTATCAACATCTTCTTTGTATAAACAATTCATTTTAATTATGTTAAACAATATTTTTGAAAAGAATATACAAAAATATAAAATTCAGAAAGAAAGAAATACAACAATAAAAAATCTCAAAGAGAAAATACAAAATCAGAAAAACAGAAAATTTCCAAAAAAGAATCTTCCGCATGTCTCTTGAATCGATTAACATTACGTACCTAGAATGGTTGATTAATATCGACACGGGCGTGTAAATGCAGTTCCTAGCAGGTTTTAAATCTTTCCGAAACATTTCATTTTCTATTTTTCTGCTTCCATGCTTGTTATTAAATGACTAATAACAACCTAGGTCATTAAATAAAGGAAAGTGTGCAATCATGTACATTTATTCTCACAACGAGAAGATAATAACGTCTCGGACTTAAGCTGACATAAAAAGCCAATTCAAAAGACATTCAAAGTCTTTTGACCTCAAGTAACATTGGTTTTTTGAAAACACGTTGAACATAATTTTTTAAGAATTTCTCAAAAGGTTCTTCAAAATCTTTTAAAACTGTGTGTTCGACACTCCCTCCTCGTGCAATAATCTGCTAGATTACTAAACACTGTTAATGATAACAAACCGAAACCTAGGAACTTTAATCAACAACCTAGGAATTGGCCACCATCCATGAGTAGTCGTGTATCAAATAGAACTGTTAACACAACAGAACCACTTAGGAATCAAAAGTCATTCTTGAAGTCAAAAGACTTGGCATGTCCTACATGCAAAAAGTGCATTTACAGTGCAAATCGCGATGAGTGCATCTTAAAATACCTCTCACAGGTGAATTCTCGTGCCTCAGTACAGAAAAAGCAAGCACAATCCCATAAGACAACAAAGAGATATATACCCGTAGAAAAGAAAAGTGACTCTAAGAATTATGGTAGACAGATCCTTATAGGACAAAGGTTTTCTCCAAATAAGTCCTCCAATGGTGTAATCTGGAAAACACGCCTCCTAGATCGTGGTCCTACATGGAAACCACGGGTAGAATCTTTACTCAAGTTGGTTTTAAGTGGATTCCCATTAGAAAGTCAGTTGAAACCCGCTACAACACGAATGATAGTGCTTCACCATTAGAAAAGAAAACACATAATTCTAACACTACTATTTGTGCAAACTCTTCTTCTTTGAGTGCAGGTTCTTCAATGGCTTCTGAACCCATCTCTTCAAAGGGTTCATCTAATGTAAATATTCTATCAACATCTTCTTTGTATAAACATTCCATTTTTAATTATGTTAGAAAAAAATTTAAAAAAAGAAAATACAAAAATATAAATTTCAAAAAGAAAAATACAAAATTAAAAAATCTCAAAAAGAAAATACAAAATCAAAAAAACAGAAAATTTACTAAAAAGAATCTTCTCGACATGTCTCTTGGAATCGATAACATTTACTTACCTAGAAATGTTGATTAACATCGACACGGGCGTGTAAATAAAGTTCGAGCAGGAGTTTTTAAATGCTTTCGAAACATGTCATATTATTTTTCTTCATGGCTTGTTATTAAATGACAAATAACAACCTGGTCTTTAAATAAAGGAAAGTGTGCAATCATGTACATTTATTCTCACAACGAGAAGATAATAACGTCTCGGACTTAAGCTGACATAAAAAGTCAATTCAAAATACATTCAAAGTCTTTTGACCTCAAGTAACATTGGTTTTTTGAAAACACGTTGAACATAATTTTTTAAGAATTTCTCAAAAGGTTCTTAAAATCTTTTAAAACTGTGTGTTCGACACTCCCTCCTCATGCATCTTTCAAAAGTCGAATCATTTTTTATAAGTGAATCGGTTTTTGAGTGGGAGCGTTTAAAACCAAGTTTTAATGTGTTTAGGCACATACTCACATGTCTATTTTGTGTGTCTAAAACGATTTTAAAAAAATGTGTAACAAATGAAAATGGTTTAAAATGGTTAATGATAGTAAACACTCATTTTTGTTAAAACATAAACAAGAACTTCAAACTCAATTTCAAATGAGAAATTCCAAAGTCATAATTAATTCTCCCTATTGTGTCATATGGTCGTGAAATTGAGGGGGAGCCAAAGAAAAGTTTCACATAATTCATGCTGATAATATTTTCTCCCCACAGAATTTTCAAGTCAAATTTCAATCACCTAGTATTTCAAAAACTAAGTGAATTAGTATTTAAAATAAGGGGAGAAATGTAATTAAAATGTGATCTTGAAAATAATAAGTGATCTAAACGAATCAAAGTGTTGTTTATATTCTTCGGAAAAGGTTTTATGGTTACGATCTCATACCCAACAACATCTTAATTTTACGACGATTCTGAAGTCATAAGGTGGTTAGGTTAGGTATTAGTCCTATGATCCAACCAGAACCGGAGGGATCTACCCAAGGACACTCCATAGTTAGAAATAGCAGTCCTTAGGTATGATTGGAGATGAATGGGTATAAGGGAATAATGCCGACTAAGATTGAGCTAACACTGGAACAATCACAACAAGGTGTTAGTAATGACGTCTTGGTAAGCATTGAAGGGGTTTAAGAATGAAAAAGAAATGTAAGGATAAAGGGTGAAAAGAAAGAAGTCCTCCCTACACCTTAGGCAGAAACCGGGTCAATACATAATCTATCGGTTTTCACAAAGATGAATTCTGATATTGAAGAAAGACGTCATGGACCCAGTGATGCAATGCACAACCTTTTCCAGCCATTCAAGTTTCTCTCAACAGATACTTGTCTCATTTGTCACGAAGATACACACGTTATCTATTGACATCTCACTCCGAGATTGTTAAGATTGAATAGGTGGCAGTATTAGAGTACATATTATATTTAATGTAATCGGCCCATTGGCCCAAGCCCATAGTCTAGAATATTCTGTTGTATCCTATATATAGGTTGGCTGTTATCAATAATAATCAAGCAATCAATCACATCTTTCATGGTAATCAGAGCCAAATCAATTTTCTCCTAATTCTTCTCAATCAAATCGCCTCCTTCCCCTATTCTTTCTCTGCATCATTAACCTTTTCAACAAAAAAAATATTGTTCATCCGACCACTGTTCATCTGACACTGTTCATCCAAGCGCTACTGTTCATCTGAGCGTTACTGTTCATCGAAAAAAAATAAAAAAAATATATAATAAAATAATTGTATGGCTTCTCATGATCAGCAATGGTATATGGATACCGAAGCAACTTCTCACCTTTCATCTCACACTGGTAACCTTCAAACCTCTTTTCTTAATCGTAATTTTCATTCAGTTATTGTCAGAAATGGATCATCTATACCCGTCACCCACTCTGGTTATGTACAAATCACTAATCCATATCGTCCCCTCCACCTTAGAAATGTTCTTGTCACACCCAATATCATTAAAAACCTTGTTTCAGTACGAAAATTTACCACCGATAATAAATGCTCCATTGATTTTGATCCATATGGTTTTACTATACGAGATTATCATACCCGTCAAACCCTTCTTCGTTGTGATAGCACGGGTGATCTATACCCTTTACACGTTGCCGCCTCAGCCTTCGCCCTACTTACTAATAACCATTTCCTTTGGCATTAACGTCTTGGTCACCCTGGTGACGCTGTAATTCAAACACTGTCGTCACGTGGCCTTGTATCTTATAATAAAAATAAAAACACTTAGCACTTGTGTCGTGCCTACTACCATACGGACTGTTCTTAGCCTTGCAGTTTCTCGACAATGGCCTATTCCATCAGTTAGACGGAAAAATGCATTCTTCAGATTAACATTGACACGGGCGTGTAAATGAAGTTCGAGCAAGAGTTTCAAATGCTTTCAAAACATGTCATTTCTATTTTTCTTCATGCCTTGTTATTAAATGACAGATAACAACACGATCCTCAAATAAAGGAAGGTGTGCAATCATGTACATTTATTCTCACGACGAGAAGATAACAACTTCTCAGACTTGAGGCGACATAAAAAGTCAATTCAAAAGACATTCAAAGTCTTTCGAGCTCAATTTTTCAAGAATTTCTCAAAAGATTCTTTAAAATCTTTCAAAATTGTATGTTCAACACTCCCTCCTCATGCATCTTTCAAAAGTCAAATCATTTTTTATAAGTGAATTAATTTTTAAGAGGGAGCTTTTAAAACCAAGTTTTACTGCATTTAGGCACATACTCACATGTCTATTTTGTGTGTCTAAAATATTTCAAAAATGTTTAAACAAATGAAAAAATGTTAAAATGTTAATAATATTTAAACACTTATTTTGTTAAAACATATACAAGTAGCTCAAACTCAATTTCACATGGAATTTACAAAGTCATAATCCTATTCTCTCAATTGGTGTCATATGTGTGAAATTAAGGGGGAGCAAGAAGAAACAGTTCCACATAACTCATGCTGTAACAATTTTCTCCCCACAGAATTTTCAAGTCAAATTTTAATCACCGGGTATTTCAAAAAATAAGTGAATTAGTATTTAAAATAAGGGGAGGAATTTAATTAAAATGTGATCTTGAAAATAATAAGTGATCTAATCGAATCTAAGTGCTTGATACTCTTCGGAAAAGGTATTATGGTTACAATCTCATACCTAACAACATCTTAATTCATGACGATTCTGAAGTCATAAGGTGGTTAGGTTAGGTATTAGTCCTATGATCCAACCAGAACCGGAGGGATCTACCCAAGGATACTCCATAGTTAGAAATAGCAGTCCTTAGGTATGATTGGAGATGAATGAGTATAAGGGAATAATGCCGACTAAGATTGAGCTAACACTGGAACAATCACAACAAGGTGTTAGTAATGACGTCTTGGTAAGCATTAAAGGGGTTGAAGAATGAAAAAGAAATGTAAGGATAAAGGGTCTAAAGAAAGAAGCCCTCCATACAACTTTAGGCAGAAACCGGGTCAATACATAATCTATCGGTTTTCACAAAGATGAATTCTGATATTGAAGAAAGACGTCATGGACCCAGTGATGCAATGCACAACCCTTCCCAGCCATTCAAGTTTCTCTCAACAGATACTTGTCTCATTTGTCACGGAGATACACACGTTATCTATTGACATCTCACTCCGAGATTGTTGATATTGAATAGGTGGCAGTCTGCTCCAGCCTCCGATTACTAAAACCAAAACGCACTAATCGAGTCTAGAGCCAAGAGATCAATAAAATAAATCTCATTAGGACACATTCCATGACAAACACTTGTTGAACACCAATAAGTTCACAAGTTGTTAACAAGAGTCCTACGCATTATCCTTGTGATTTTGCCAGAACATCCGAGTGATACTTAAGTATTCACCGTGAAGATGGAAATCCTGCTTGAGCCAACATCAAACAAGCTCTTGGTAGGTGACTTGTGCGATTCTATATGAATCAAACTTGTGTCAACTGGAAAGAAACGATGGTGCGATTCCATGTGAATCAAACTTGTTCCAGTAAATGAATTGACGACTCAATCGGTAAGATAGTAACTAACCGATTCACTCATATCGTGTTGTCTGCTTTGAGACGTTCCGGTATTGAGAACAAGCAAGTACGGTGAATCTAATGCATACGCGTTAGAGGATCTAACACTTTGAGCTGGAAACCCTGTCAAGGAGGTTCTTCCAAAATTGAACCTACCTGATCACAGGTACAGTATTTATACTGTAAAACGGTCCTCACGGAACCGGAGGTTAATGCAACCGAATCTCGACGAATGACAAAGCCATATTCGTCCATATCTGCTGTTTATCACTAACTTTAAAATGCAGGTACAAACGACGGTGTTGCAGCCTCATTCCAGCAGAGTCGAATTCACTACCACATGCTCATACTCAAGCTACAAAGACATACTATAAGCATCAAGATTCAAGAATCAAGAAAGCTCAAGAGTTAAATACAAAGACTTCCGCAAACTCTGATATTCAAGATCTTCCTAAAAGTTATCAAGATTATCAAGACAACGATTGTCAAGGGAGATTGTTAGCAAGCTTTCAAGATGATGCATAGTATGAGCATGTTGGTCAAGACACAAGATCGCAAGATGGCAGAGACAACAAGACAAACAAGGAAAAGATTTAAAGATCTCGAAATTAAATTCAAAGTCAAAAAGAAAAAGGCTCAAGATCAAAGATCAAACAGCATGAAGGAACAAGCCTACAACAAAGATAAAGACCAAGAACAAGACTTAAGAACTCAATGTTAAAGCAATCCCAAGAAACCCAAGACCATGTTATGACTGTGAACATGGAAGCTCGGAATCTATCAGAAACCAAGCTTCGGGGGAGATTGTTAGCCTCAAAATATCGAGTCAAACAAGGAAGCTCGTTTCAAGGTTCAAGACCTCGCTTCGGGGGAGATTGTTAGACTTAAAATATTGAGTCGAACAAGGAAGTTCAGTCACTTAACGAGGAAGCTTCGATCTTTATATAATTATATGTTGTAATATGCTAGATCGGGTAAACGGGCTCGTTTATGTAATATAATTGGTCACGTGTTATGGGCTAAAGCCCAAGTAATCACGAGCCCAGCCCATAGAAAGCCCATAGGCATGTAAGCCTCATGGTGTAAGTATAAATACCCATCTCCAAGTGTGGAGAGGGTGTTGGTCTCATTTGTATTTTTTGCAAGTTAATCAATCATCTTTTTTTCTCTCTTTATTTCTCCCTCTAACCTCTCCCTAAATTCTTCCTTTTCTCCTATCTTATTTTTCTTGTTCAATCATGGTGAAGTGAAAGTGATCCAGGTCTCTACAGTCCTATAAACTCCGGTTACATCCATCGACATAATCGATTGCGTAAGCCTTATACAAGTATACACCACATAGCACATAAAATTTAAAAAACAACTTTTAGGCCCCTTAAGACATAGCTGAGATCTTCCCTAGCTTTTAAAGTCGTGAATCGAAACCACATAAATTTAATGTGTATGTTTTAATTCTTGATCATCATATTTGCATAAAAATTCTTTAACAATTAACAAGATTCATATCAAATACCCCTTCATGATAAATTGCATGTATTTATCATGTATTCCAAATTAACAATTAAATTTAAACATAAAACCGATCAATTTATAATTTAAACATATCAAGTTTTATCCATAAAATTGCATACAACCTAGAATTCGTCTAATTAATTTTATAACCAATTAAGATTGAATCTTGATGAAGAAAGATCGAATCTTGATGAACAAAGATCGAATCTTGATGCATAAAACGCCCAAAGGGCTTAAAAAATTAATCAAGAACCCTAATTTTGTCTAATTTTATTTACTTGTAATTACAAATTCTACACGTTGGCTCGTGACGCCACTGTTGGGATTTTAGATCTTATTAACAATTAAACATATCACGAATACCCAGCGAAAAGATCAAACACGTATAGAACTTCATAATTAACAAGGGTTAAAGAACTTGCGTACCTTTTAGCAATTAACAAACACCGCCTTAAAATCACGCATAACCACTAAGGATTAAAAGTATAATCCCTCTAAGTTTACACACACAATACGTTCTTAGCAAACAACGTGTATGCTAGTACTAGTAGTGTTATAACCAAAATGATCACCTTCTTTGTCTTTGAATCAATCAACACACGAAACACATTTTTCTTGGTTTAATCGCAACACCAAAAACCCTATAGGGTTGTTTGTTCGATCGCACGACAATGAAGGGAGAAAAACCGAAACCCTCAAAGGGTTTTGAGGCTCGGTCGAACAAAAAGAGAGACAAGGGAGAGATTTAGGGTTTTTTAGGGATTAATGATTTCAAGTTATGAGTTCTCAATCATCTTAAGACCCCTATATATACACCTTGTAGCTTGGAGAGTAAGCAAGCTCTCCCACCTCCTCAAGAGGAGGTGGTTCGGCCGACTAGGACAAGGAGAGGGCAAACCGCACCCTTCTTTTATTCGGTTTTGCATATTAGTTCCTTAGCTTTTAATAACTAATATAATTCTAGTTAAAACATTTAATGATCGTTTGTTTAAACACTAATTAATATATTACATTAATATATTAAATACGTTGTTCTACATATTAACGTGTGCGTCCCTTTAGGCTCGAATAATTCTCGGACATATATAATTTATATTTGTTCATATTCCAACATTTTAGTGTGCATATATTTATACATTGCATCAAGCTTCGTAATATACAGAGATGATAAGATGAGATACCTAGCATATCTTGTTAGCCTACCGCCCGCCCATGCGATAGGTGTTGGTGAGTGCGGAATACTGCCACATTGTTTGCAATTACAACAAATGATTAGTTTCTAATTTACTGACATTGCCCCAAAATAGGTTTAAAATATTAGCAGGTTGACTATGAAATATTGCGACATCGTTAGCGATTACCCACAAGACAGATAAGCTATTGCATAATAGAAAATGATGAACACTATTTCCACTTATTTCTTAATCTTTTTCATAAATAAAGGGTTTATAATTTCCACTTATTTCATAATCTTCCAATATAAAAAATCTGAAAATGTCTCTCTTTAGCTGAAGCATGTGCTTTAGCATCCCATCATTCTATCCGTCCATCTTTTGAGTTAAAAAACAAAAGAAGATGTTACATCTTTTTCGAAAACCAAAAGTCTCAAAAACTTGTTTCAAGTTAAAAGTTCTATTCAAGTGAAGGTGGACCAATACAACAGACAACTTTGTACAAATACTATGGGAGAGAATCAACCCTTGCTTTTACTTGCTGACATACCATTTTTATTCTTAAGATTTTATTCCCTGTTGACTTCATGTTTACAAGATTGATGTTGCGTATATGTTTTTTATAAAGGAGAGAAACCGTAGCTATTGACTTTAGAAAAGAAATGAGATTATGCTCTCTTGATTTTGGTGCTTGATCTGTGCACGAAATCTCTGTGATTTAGTAGCAAAACCTTAGCATGGAATCTTCTCTTCATAAAATACTATGCAGTCTCACATTATCATTCCTTTTTAGTTTTTGTTTGTGAGAACGGAATTTTATGAACGAAAATTATTGCTATAAGTATCACAATAACTATGAGACATGGGAAGACTGCTAATGTTTTGGTGGCTTCGGAACCATGACATCTGTCAAAAACTTGCCAAGCGGCTCTTACAAAAAGTAGCATATGAATCGGTATCCGGTCTGACCCACGACCTTCTAAACCCCAAAAAAGGAAATTGGTTGCTTCATCTAGAAAATTAATAGTGCATGTGACTATTATGATCGTTATATATGATCTACTTTTGTGTAGATGCAATGCCGAATAAATTTATAAGATGAAATTAGGGTTTTTGTCATATTCAAATTGGAAAATTAATTGTAAAAGAAAGATGTATTATACAAATTTAATACTTATCTCTTACTTATTATACTAGTTATCTTTATATTTTAAAATTGGTAAAACCGCAAACATAATATCAAATTTCATATTTTAAGAATTATCTTTATGTATATATATATATAAACCAAAATCAATTTGGATTCTGATGAATTTTAAACCACTTTAATCATTTTTAACTTTCTTAACACCAAAGTTTTATAAATAATTCACATTTTCCTGATGTCTTTTTTCTTATAATTCTGACACATCAATGTTTAAGCTTTTTTAATTAAATCATTAGAAAATTTCAATGATGACTAAAAAAAATGCCTTTTAATTGATCAATCAGAAAGCTTGATTGCAAAATCGAGATTTTCCATTAAACAATAGAAAACCTCAATTTTGTTTTACATTACTAATTTTTATTATATGAAAGATTGTATAGCTGTCTATAATGCGGTAAGATTGTATAGTTGTCTATAATGCGGTATTCATGATGGCCTCTTCCTCCTTATTTGTTTGTCATACCTTTTAAAACATCATTATAAGGTCTATGTCTTTTTTTTAACAAAATTCTAAAGTCTGTGGACATGGAATATATTCTATCGTTTTCAAACAATTGGTATAAGAAGTTTTTTTATTTTTATGGGTATTATGAGGTTTGGATTCCAAAATCAATCAATCAAACAACTGAAGACGCAGTTATAGACGATAATGACTTTTCGGGATAAATAAAACATAGTTTCTAAAGGAAGTTCATTTATTTAAACACCTAGCAATAATTTTCATCTTAAAATTCTTGTTTATAGATAAGTTCATGACCAATTTTCTGTATCCAACAATATCACGAGTTTAAAAACGTTTGCGTAGGCTCCGTGCTTGTATGCTATATACTTCATATATAGTATAGAGCTACTTGTGAATTTTTAGACACCCCTTCTTGGATTTATACCTAAATAATACGAGTAGCAATTATTTGACTTCATGACACTTAAAATTGCATCACGTGATCAAGTTGCATACGCTAGATTAGGATAAAGTTGAAGAAATTATCCTCTTATTATTGATGCAAAGAAGAAAAGGATAAACTAATTGAAAGGTAGATTGAAGAATATTATTACATACCGTAATTTGCTTAAAATACTCAAAACAACTTTACATTGATAATCTAATATTTCATCCGTTTCATGTTAAGTTTTCCGTTTGATTTTTGAAAGTCTTTTTTTTTCAGTTTTGATTTTAAATATTTTTGTTTGTGTAATATTATATTGGGAGAATTACATGTATATTCTTCTCAAAAGTTGATATAACATAAATATCATTTTTAATTTTGTAATTACATGAACGTCTTTACTAAAAATTTAATTACATCAATATCTTTCTTACACTTTTAAGAATGATATATATGTCCAAAAATTAATTAAATCATAATTATATTGATTTTAGATTATGAAAACTATTATTTATCTCTTATATTAATCATGATCATGTATTCATATATACTTTTTGGCCTCGAACGACAAAAAAACGTGTTGATGTAATTACAAAAGTTGTGATATAAATATGAAAAAAATATTGCTCATATATATTTATTTGTTCATAGGCATATTTGGTCTCGATTGATGAGAGAACATGTTGATTTTTTTTATGTATATAAGAATTTAAAATTTTAGGAAGGATATTGATGTAATTTCAGAAGTGTGGGAAGGATATTGATGTAATTTAAAAAGTTTTGGAAAGATATTGATACAATTATAAAAGTTTATGAAAGATAATGATGTAATTACAAAACTAAGAATGATATTGATGTAATATTGAACTTTTGTAAAGACACAGATCTAAATGCCCCTATTATATTTAATGAAAATAATACTAATATAAATACATTTAAAAATCAATCCATCTATATATTTTACATCAAATATATATAACAGAAACAAAAATTATTTAAGGTTAAAGCTGAAAAAAACTTATAAAAGTATAAACTAAACACTTAATGTGGGACGGCAGAAGTTGTAATTAAAAGCAATAATATTTGAGGAGACTTATTTTGAATACTAAGTTTTTCTTATATACTAGGGGACTCGTCCACACCATCAATTTTAAAAGAAATAAATGGTTAAATTAAAAGTATTTTATTGTTTTTTCTATTTTTTATAATTTAAATTGCATGAAGAAATCACATGTGATTAAACACTAATTTGAATATTCATATAATATCATATGTAATATCGAATTACATGTGATTTATTAGAATTACATGTCATATGATTTAACACTAATATCATATGTGATTTAACACTAATATCACATGTGATTTTATTAGTGTTTAATTACATATGTCTCATGCAAGTTTCAGCAACGAAGAAAATAAGAATAAACGAAAAAAACATGAAAAAAACGAATAATTTTTTTTTGTCGAAAGTATATATATCAAAGTGCATATCTATAGAAAGATAATTAAATAATCGTTGTGATGGTATATTTTTTTCGCTTAACGATTAATAGTTTAAGATATACTTGTCTTAATATTTGAAAAAAGAATGATCAAAATGAATTTTGGTTTAATCTCATCAATTAGATCACAATGAAGATGGGGGGTGGGATTAGTCCTTTAGTATCGAAATAAAATTTGATATCTAAATGAACTTAAATCATAATGTTTATAAGACTGTGTATGAACGGCCCTAGACAACGTAGGGATCGAATGGTCCTTTCAGTGGAACGGCCCCAGACAACGTTGAGTTGTATTTTATGTGAATCGGGGAAGTTGTAATTGAACCCATGACTTATTTTTTTCAAAGTCCCTCTGTTTCACGGCCTCACAAGAACTTTTGCATTACAAAATAATCACCTGAAAGCTGGCTTCAAAGATGCTGCTTGTGTGGTATAAACTTGACACCTCCACTCAAAAATCTCAACCCCACCAGTAGCCCACAACTTTGAGGTTAACATATATGTAGGGATGCGCAGAAAAACCTAAATAATCGGATAAACTGAAAATCGAAACCGAAACGAATCGAAGAAAACTGAATCGAACTAATAAACGAACCGAATTTGCCAAAACCAAACCAAACTACAAATTTGATTTGCGGGTTGGATAGGGTTTGGTAATCTAAACCGAAAACCAAATTTATATGAATATATGTATCTTTTATATATTTATATATAAAAAAAACCATTAAAATTTTATCCTAATATAAAAAAACGCTTTTTGGGTTTAAAATATTTTTTTTTACTAAATGTCTATGTAATTAATATTATTTTTTAAAT
Organism: Tanacetum coccineum; assembly: GCA_026074375.1. Classification (NCBI taxonomy): domain Eukaryota; kingdom Viridiplantae; phylum Streptophyta; class Magnoliopsida; order Asterales; family Asteraceae; genus Tanacetum; species Tanacetum coccineum. The sequence goes on along the minus strand of BQNB010005862.1, from coordinate 61,378 downwards.
AATTTGTGTAATTCGAGTTATTCGGGTCAACCCGAAAACCGAACCGAATTCAAATTCGATTTTCGGGCTGTCAAAAAAAATTAACCGATCAACACCCTTACATGTATGGGCTTTATCTAAACAAAAATGTGTATGGATAATTTTTGAGCAACTATAAAATTTTTGCGTTATGTGTGGTGATGGATCAAACTTTGCACCTTAGTCGTCCAACATGTTGAAAAACTATGGTTACCAAAAAAACAAAGTTAACATAAGTTACATTCGGACGAAAATAGACTCAAGGTTTCCTGACAAGAAGGCCGCCTGCAATTTCAGAATCATAAGGATGAAACGTGCAATTTGACCAAACTACAAGAATGGCTTTTGCAATTTACTCTAATCTTAATTAAGGGAAAAATGCATAGCTAGTATACGCTGTGTTTTGTTGACATGAATAGATAAGATCGATTAAGTCAAGCATCAAGACAGATTTTCTTGCGTAAGCTTAAAAATGACCTATTCGACAAGTGGGACGCATGTCTATAATTAGAGACAGCAACTTAATTAACTAGGTGGAAATTGGTTGTTGGCTTGTTGTGATCTTACCAACAGCTTGAACTTTTTGTTCTTTATATACTCCGTATTAACGAGTTTGAACGAGGTGGTACACCCGCGCTTCGCTACAGAACGATTGATGGGCCTCGTTGTTGTTGATGTCGAAATGGGTCGACTGAAATGGGTATGGCGTTTGGTTCATGAAAAAGGATGCATTGTACAACTTCGAACTCATGTTTTTCATGTGAATGTCTTTTATGTTTAAATTGCAATAAAACCAAATTAGAGAGTCCATGTAGAACAACCCTTGCACAAACCGGTTGAAAACCATATCTGCAAATGATGGTAAATAAATACCTAAAAGCTAGATCTACAACTAAGAGTAGTAAAATGCACTTCAACTGTGTGTTGCAGTGTCTTTGTTGGCAGCAGGTGCAACACTCAAACTCGGTGATGCAACACCAATAATAGCGACAACCAAGTCTGACCAGTTGAGACACACGCAAGTACACTTTTAGAATTAGCTTCATGGTGCACTTGAGACAAAATAAAAATGAATAATTTTTTTTTTCGAAAGTACCAAAATATCAAAGTGCATGATCTATAAAAAGATAATAAATTAATCGTTTGATGGTAAATTTTTTTCGGCTTAACGATTAATAGTTAAGATATAACTCGTGTCTTAATATTTGAAAAAAGAAGATCAAAATGAATTTTTGGCGTTTATTCCATCAATTAGGATCACAATGAAGATGGGGGTGGGATTATCCTTAGTATCGAAATAAAATTTGATATCTAAATGAACTAAAATCCTAATGTTTTATAAGACTCGTGATAAGATCACGCCCTAGACAACGAAGGGATGCGAATGGTCCTTTCAGTGGAACGGCCGCCCCCAGACACCGTTGAGTTGTATTTATCGTCTGAACACGGGAAGTTGAAATTGAACCCATGACTTTATTTTTTTTTCAAAGTCCCCTGCCCCCCCCCCTGTTTCACGCCTCCAAGAACTTTTGCATTACAAAATAATCACCGTGAAAGCTGGCTTCACAAGCGCTTGTCGTCTGGACTTAACTTGACACCTCCACTCAAAAATCTCAACCCCACCAGTAAGCCCACAACTTTGAAGTTAACATATAAGTATGGGATGGCAGAAAAACCTAAATAATCGGATAAACTAGAAAATCGAAACCGAATAACGAATCGAAGAAAACTGAATCGAACTAATAAACGAACCGAATTTGCCAAAACCAAACCAAACACAAATTTGATTTGCGGGTTGATAGGGTTCGGTAATCTAAACCGAAAACCAAATTTATATGAATATATGTATCTTTATATATTTATATATAAAAAAACCATTAAAATTATTATCCTAAAGTATTAAAAAAACGCTTTCCTTGGGTTATCTATTTTTTTTACTAAATGTCTATTTAAGTAATAATATTTTTAAATAAATTGTGCAATTCAGAGTATATTCCGGGTCAACCCTAAAAACCGAACCGAATTCAAATTCGAATTTACGGGCTGTCAAAAAAAATTAACCGAATACAACACGACCTTACATGTAATGGGCCTTTATCTAAACAAAAATGTGTATGGATAATTTTTTGAGCAACTATAAAATTTTGCGTTATGTGTGGTGATATCAAACTTTGACACCTTAGTCGTCCAACATGTTGAAAAACATGTTCACCAAAAAAAAAGTTTACATAAGTTACATTCGGACGAAAATAGTCCTCAATGGTGTACCTGAACACGAAGGCCGCCTGCAATTATCAAGAATCTCAGGATGAAACGTGCAATCGACCCACTACTACAAGAATGGCTTTTCAATTTACTCTAAATCATAATTAAGGGAAAAAATGCAAAGCCTAGTATACGCTGTGTTTTAGCGTTGACATGAATAATAAGATCCGATTAATGTACAAGCATCAAGACAGATCCTTGCGTAAGCTCTAAAGAATGACCTATTCGACATAGTGGTACGCATGGTCTACACTAATTAGAGACAGCAACTAAATTAACTAGTGGAAATTGGTTGTTGGCTTGTTAGTGATCATAGCCAACAGCTTGACACTTTTTGTTTCTTTCTTATATACTCCGTAATTAACGAGTTTGAACAGGTGGTACACCCGCGCTCCAATAGAAACGATTGATGGCCTCGTTGTTGTTGAGTCAAATGGTCGACTGAAATGGGTATGGCGTTACACTCGGTCCTCATGAAAAAGGATGCATGTACAGTCTTCGACTCATTTTTCATTGAATGTCTTTGATGTTTAAATGCAATAAAACCACATTAAGAGTTCATGTAGAACAACCCATCACTAAACCTGAGTTGCAAAACCCATATCTGCAAATGATGGTAAATAAATACCTAAAAGCTAGATCTACAACTAAGAGTAGTAAACCTAGCAACTTCAACTGTGTGTTGCAGTGTCTTTGTTGGCAGCAGGTGCAACACTCAAACTCGGTGATGCAACACCAATAATAGCGACAACCAAGTCTGACCAGTTGAGACACACGCAAGTACACTTTTAGAATTAGCTTCATGGTGCACTTGAGACCTCTTTTGTTTTTGTTCTGCCGTTCTATTTTCCTTATATAAAGAGCCTGTACATGATTGTTCAGTAAGACCTGAAACAAAGTTACAAAGACCAAGTAAAAATCCCATTTTAAAGAAAGTTACAAACACCAAGTAAATAAACATAGTTACAAATCAACCTCCCAAACAAAGGTGCTTTCACTGAACTTTAAAAACAATTATATTAATTATAAAGTGTAATTTGAAAGAAAAGTTTGATACAACGGTCTATAAGGCATCTGACTGGACATTTAAGCACATTTAACATGTTTCGTATTTAAATATTTCTTAAAAAACATTACCATATGCCATGTTTAAATTAGTATAACATGAAATTAATATTTATATAATAATTGGATGACAATAGATCATAATACTTACTTAAAGACCAGTAACACACCTAGGAGAGGATGGCATGATTAGAAACTTTTGACTGATTTCGCTAAAGATAAAGTTGGATGTTTTCATTTTCAAGTGATGGTTCTTGTCGACATATAGTAGTTTGTTTATCGTCCAAGAGCAATCTGCCTAGCTTGTATCCATCAGTCTTTACCTTTGCAAGCTCAGTTTCCTACAAAATTCCACAACCACGGTAAACATATTCATTATTCACGCTTCAACTGAAACAAACTTTAAGAATCAATTAAAAAACTACTCGATTACTACCTCATAAATTTAGAACCCTAAAATCATCACCATCAATTAAACAACAATGTCATCAAAGATCATACAACACCTTAATCCCAATGGTAATCGAAACATCATCCCGTGGCGAAACGTACTTACGACATCTTTGCGTGCCTCCTTAAAAAAGAATTATGGTTATTAATGGTCCAATATCGGATGACACGTCACATGTTGTTGTTCCTCAGCCTTTGTTTCTTGAATCTGAGAATCCAACTAAACCTATTAATATGTATTTTAACTCACTTGGTGGTGTTGGTACTGCAGGTTAATTCACTTTTTTACTTTTGAATTTGTTATGGGTTTTGCTAAATGTGATCATTATAGGCACTAGTACAAATATGAGATTTCGTCACACATTCTGTTTTTTGAACGGCCACACAGTCAGATATTTATGTGACTAAATGTACGAGAATAAAATAAACAGCCACACTGAACTCATTTTGTGTGACCATTTTGGATTTTTATTGTCACTAATTTGAATATTTATGTGACTAGAGGTAACTGGTAATTTTTTTGTTAATTATTTAGTCACTTATAATTTGGGACGTGTGACAGATACAAATAAGTTTGAAACATTAGTCACAACACACATTTAAAAGTGACAAATATATGTCACACACTTGAACAGTGTGACCAAATGTCATATATGGTCACACTAAACCATAGACATACATGTGTTAAATTTATTTGAAGTTTTTTACAATTACACTTAGTTTTGCCAAAAAATGACATCTCCCTCTCAATTTTTCACAAGCCCGGCGCCCAAATTTTTCCCCAAAATCAAATTAACCTCCACCTAAAAGTTATCCCCAAAATCAGATCTCACATACTCAAAACTTGTTCTCTCCATAGTGTTTTCTCCCCAAATTAGTTTCTTAATCTTATAAAAATCCTCTCTTGTTATGTGGTCAACCGAAAGCCATCACTAGTTACCATCCACAGTTATCGGTCGGACCATCAACACCAATTTCAAGTTCCATAAATTAGGTACTTTATTGTATTATATCTTCAATTTGGTAATCAATCTGAGAGAGAGCTGTTTGTCAAATATGTGTTATTGATGCAATGCTACTGATCTAATTTGTATGTGCGTATGAAAACTGTAAACATTCAAAATCTACTTACTTTATCATCATTTCAATGAAACAAAGTGTTCTTTTTTTGTTCATTGAATTGCATTGAATGTTGAGTTTTGTGGCCACATTAAGAATGGATAAAGTTAGAAATGAATATACTTAGGACAAGGTTAGATGATAGAGACCAAGAAGAAGATGAGGCAACACAGTTATACCTTTGAATGGTTTGATTAGATGAGGAGATTTGTGCCATGATTATTTATTAGGGCGGTTGTGGTTGGACTTAATTAGAAGCATGAGAGGATATTTTATAAGTCTTGCCACCCTGGGGATTTACTTGGGTATTCTTGCTTTTAGCATGCCTCCTTTTGATTATCTCATTTGGTGTGAGTTCTAGACGACCCTACTCATTTGAAAATATTGTTACTGTGTATTTGATACGGATCAAGGAGGAATCCCACTTAGCCCAACCCAAGCCGGGCCCACTGAAAGTGGCTAGGGTCGGCTGAATGTTTTGAAGATCCAATCCAACCAAAACTTCCTATCCAAGTTATTTATTTCAGTCTTTTATTTAATTGTTATCGTTTCCTTTTTTAGATTTATGTTTCTATTTTTTGTTTGCATCTTTTCCTATTTAAAGGGTTGTATTCCTTGGTTGAAAAAAACACAGTTGAATAAAAATAATTTCTTTTCGAAACAGACTTTGTTTCTTGTTCATTCGGTTGGCCGGAGAACAACACCGACGATCATACTTGGTTGGCCAAGAACGATTGCCGCTAGGGTTACGCCTAGGTTTTCCGTTTTTACCCACTCGTATACGAATCCGTATCAAGTGGTATTCAGAGCTCAGGGAATCTTAAGATGTCGGGGAACGAAGATCATCATCGCCAAGGTCGTAGATTCACCGCCGGAGGCAACGGGCATGACGGGCGTGATCCTCGCGATGTCGAGATTGAAAGACTTCGTCAACGGGTTGGTGCACTTGAAATCAATCCGTTTGATAGATACGAAAGACAGTATGAAGACACGCCAACCGACTCAGCTGTCGAAGAATATGAAAACGAAGGTGGTGAATTCAAAATTTTTTTTCACCAGCGTCATCCACGCCAGCCGACCCTTCTCCAACGACACCGTCGGCCGTTCCCGGCACCACCATAGGCTGATCCGATCCGCTCTTTGGGTATTCGCACAGAAATCCCAGAATTTGAAGGACGTTTATGCCCGAATGATTTTCTTGATTGGTTACGCACGGTGGACAGTATATTTGATCTTCGTGACACACCTGATCCTATCAAGGTAAAACTCGTTGCTATTCGATTAAAAAAGTCTGCTTCTTTATGGTGGGATCATGTGCAAAATCAACGGTACCGGTAGGGTAAACATCGGGTTGAATCATGGGACAAGATAAAGCGGCTCATGAAAAAAAAGTTCTTGCCCGTGACTCACAAGCAAGACTCGTATGTGGAGTTTCACAACCTCAAACAACAAACCCTTACGGTAGAGGAATTTATTGCTGAGTTTGAACGTGTCCGTATGCGTTGTGGCATAGGGGAAAACGAAGAACAAACTATTGCACGTTTTCTAGGTAGTCTTCGTACTGATATCTCTGAGGTTGTTTATTTGCAACAATATTACTCGGTTCATGATGTTTGTAGGTTGGCACTAAAAGTAGAAAAACAGCTATCGGCAAAACAGAAAACAACAACTTGTTTTGGCTCTTCTAGCCGTGCACCATAGTCGGCTACAGGCCCTGTTCGGGTCGACCCAATCAAAGCTGACCCACCAGCCCTTACCGGCGTCTCACCAACTCCAACAACCTCCTCACTCCATTGTTTTAACTGTCAAGGAATAGGTCACTTAAAGAGGGATTGTCCAAATAAACAAGCCCTCGCACTTATTGATGAAGCTGATCTAATTTATGACACTGAAGAAGAGGTCGAGACTGAAGTTGTTCACCCTGATCGGGGTGAGCTCCTTTTTACCCGCCGACTGCTTAACACTGCTGTCCTTGATCAAGATGACGATACCACGTGGCTCCGAACTAATATTTTTCATACTCAATGCACAGCTAAGGGTAAGGTTTGCACTGTAATTATTGATGGCGGAAGTTGTGAGGATATGGTGTCTACCACCATGGTTGAAAAATTGGGTCTTCCAATACAGAATTCGTATCATCCAGACCCATATCAACTTACTTGGCTCAAAAAGGGAAATCTTGTCAAAGTTACTCATCGTTGTCTAGTACACTTTTCCATTGTCAATAAGTATACAGACGGGTTATGGTGTAAGGTTATTCCGATGGACGCATGTCATATTTTGTTGGGGCGTCCATGGTTATACGACCGTTGAGTAAAACATGATGGCTATCGTAACACTTATACATTTAAAAAAGATGGCTTTAATATCACGTTAGCACCTTTAAACCCGAAAGATGCTCCACCCGATCGCGTGTTGATATCAAAAACCGACTTTGTGGGGCTTGTAACGGTGTCCCCACCATCGGTTGTCTTTGGGCTATTAATGATCGAAGAAAACCCCGTAACCGCAGCTACCCCGTTGTCGATGGTTTCGTTGCTCAACGAGTTTAAAGATGTGTTCCCTGAAGAAATTCCAGCCGGGTTACCTGTGATACGTGAAATTCAGCATTGTATAGACTTCTTGCCCGGAGCCAGTATACCAAATAAGCCTGCTTATCGGATGAATCACAAAGAATTATACAGAAATTGCATTCGCGAAGTTGACCGAATTATTAAGAGAAAGCGGGTTATTCAGGAAAGGCATGAGTCCGTGTGCGGTACCGCATTACTGTGTTCCTTAAACCAGGTGGGACGTTCGCATGTGTATGATATCGGGCGTTAATAAATTACTATCAAGTATTGTTTTTCCCAATCCCACGTTTGATGATCTTCTTTATTTATTACAAGAAGAAACATTAGAAGTTTAAAAGGGGAATGCAAAGATTGTAATAGCATAAAATAAAAGAGAAACGAGATTAATATCTAAACAATTATATATAGATAAAGATGAAAGAGTCGTAATAAGATGAAAATTCTGATAAAGTGAAGCGAAAAAATTGTATACAAGTAAAAGAGACGTCAATAGGACAAACAAAACGATAACGAATTATTATACAAAGTTAAAGCGAAAATACCCTGTGCCCAATAGTGACTAACATGCCAAAATCACCGGGAACAAGCCCCTTACGCAAACCCGCTTCACATAAGAGCAAGTTGTCTTTCTAAAATTGACTTAAAAGGGTACCGCAAAGCTATACGAAGTGCTACCATCAGTAATTCCGTAATGCGTCCGGACGAGTGGATAAACCGCGTTTCAAACAAAGATGGTTATACGAGTGGATGTTCATGCCATTCGGGTTGTCTAACGCCCCAGTACGTCAGGAGGTTGATGAATCAAATTATTTAAAACGTTCATCGGTCCGGTGTGTCGATCGGTTTAATTATTCGACGAGCATTTTGGTCTCTTATGAACAATGGAAGCTGAACATCTCCGCCACCAATCCGAGAAATATTTTTGGTTCCTAAACGCACTCATAAAGAAACCTATTTTTGCTAACAAAAAAATGTCACTTTCAACTCAGGAATTTATATATTTTGGTTATTTATCTATTCAAGGAACGAGCATTTCGTATGGATACAACAAAAAAATCTCAGCCATTACATACCTGGCTGCCGCGACATCATGTACATGACGTGCGCAGCTTTCACGTTTGGGCGTCGTTTTACTGCCGTTCATTCCGGGGTTTAGTCCGATTGTTGCCCCCGATTACTAATGTTTTAAAAAGTAAGCCAATTTTGTGAGGAATACGCAAGGCCCAATCGGCCTTCGCACAGCTCAAAAACACGCTGTAGACCAGAAGCTCTGGTTTTGGCTTGCCAAACCTTGAACACGTTTTCAGGATGGAGTGCGATGCTTCCCCGGGCTCTGGAATTGGTGTGTTCCATTCAGATTAAACAGACCTATTACTTTTTTTCAGTGAGAAACTCAATGACACGAGACGGCGTATTAAAGCATCGTACGATAAAAGAGAGGAAAAGCTCCAATGACTACAGAAGAAATTCAAGTTACCAAAAGAACAAAAGCACAAATTCAACAAGAAGAAGCTGGTCTTGCAAAAGCCATGAGATTGCAAGCATCACAGGAGGAAGAGGCTACAAGACAAGTTCATTGGGATGTTTTGCTAGCTAAAAGGATTTTAGAGGATAAAGAATTATCAGAACAACAAAAGAAAAGAAAAGCTGAAGTTCAAGAAGCTGCTCAGTATTATACAGAAGAGGATTAGGATACCATTAGAGCAAAACTTGAAGCAAATGCAGAATTGACTAAGAGTCTACAAGGAGAAAGTATGACTAGTAAAGATTTTGCAAAAAGGATGGTGGAAATGATAAATCAGAAAAAGAAGTTATATGCTGAATAAAAGGCTAAGGCAAGAAGGAGCAAGCCAATAACACAGGCACAACAAAGAGATTATATGAGTACCTTCATCAAGAATCAAAGCTCATGGAAATTGACTCAATTGAAGAAACTTACTTTTGAGGAGCTCAAGACTGAATTTGAAAAGCTGGTGAAGAGTATTGAAAACTTTGTGCCAATGGAAACTGATGAAAGAGTAAAGAGACAAGGTGATTAGCTAGAGCAAGAATTTTTAAAGAAACAAAAGACCATTGAAGAGGTTTTAGTCTTAGAAGAAAGTATTATAGAGCCAGTGATTGCTAAGGAAGAAGAAATTGAGAAGTCTGTAAAGAAGAGAGGTAAAATCAGGAAGCAAAAGGCAAGGAAAGGAATACATATTGACAAGACTGCATAGGATAAAAGTGAAGAAGAAAGGGAAGCATTCATGAAGGATAAAGTCACAAGTGCTTCATCAGAATCTGAGATTGGAATAGATGTTATTCCAACTGCTACAAAACCTCCTAGTATTGTTGATTAGAAGATCATTCCTTAATTTGATCTAAAGGCTATTTATCAGATTATAAGAAGAGATGGTTCTGATAAAATATATATAAGTTTTAGAGCCATACTTAAAGGCTTTTCCAGAGATGATCTTATAAAATTATACAAATTGGTGATAAAGAAGTATGGAGTAAATAGGCCTGAAGAGATATGTGACAGAGTACTTTGGGGTGATCTCAAGACCATGTTTAATCCACCCTTTAGTGATGATGCAACTGGAGTTTGCCACTTCAACAAAAGATGATTAATTGGAGGTATTATCCTTCTTGTGCAGTACATTGCCTAACATTAGATGATACTACTATATATATGTTAGCAGATAGAAAATATCCCTTGTCAAAAGATGCTTGCCAAGTAATGCTAAAGATGAAGCTTCTAGATGGAACAACGGATGAAGTTTGCTATCAACTTTTGAAGATGATTGAGAAGCAAGCTGGATTAAGATGATAATTGGATTCTCAGTAGCTAAGGTATGGTTTGGGTATCTAGAAGCTGTAATGGAGTTGAGAAGGATTGTTTAAGTGTTGGTTTAGCAACCACACAACAAATGGTCATTAGTTCACCATGTCTAACAGACATCAAGAACTGGCTAGTCCAAAGCAAACGGCTTTGGTAAAGACTTCTCAAATCCGTTAATGGTTGACAGTTTACCAAAAACTGTATGGTAATCAATGCACCATAGTGTTGCACTAAAGCATTGGCTACTCCAGAGCAAACGGCTACTGGTAAAGAGATCTCAAATCCGTTGACAGCTGATAGTTTGCTAAAAACTATAAGGTTATCAATGCACCTTGTTACTGCAATGAAGCATTGACTAGTCCATAGCAAACGGCTCATGGTAAAGACATATCAAATCTGTTGATGGCTGGTAGTTTGCCAAAAACCACATAGCCAACTTAGTTGGATGTTGTTGTAGAGCTGTGATGCAGAGAGGATGAGATGTTGTTAAAGATTAAAAGCCAAAGTATGATCTGTCTTCAAATCAACAACAAACAGATCATCATTAAAGAGAAGCTAATGATTAAAGAGAAGTGTTTGGATACAATCCTCAAAAGCTCAAGCTGAAGAAAACTAAAGAAACTTGAAGTTAACAAGTGAAGTTCAAGTTTAGGGGAGGATTGTTAGGAATTATGTATACAAGACTTAATTCTGTTTGTTATATAGTTAGTTCTGCCAGTACACTTGTTAGTACTGGTAGAAGAGTTAGCATAGTTAGTACTGGTAGTTCATTATAAGTTAGTACTGGTTATGTAATAGTTAAGTCTGCTTATGCAGAAGTTAGTTAGAGTTAGAGATATGCATGAGATATCTTAGGAAAGGATATGCATGATCTCTATACGCGTTTTGTAAAGCCCATTAGGGTTTCCTTGGTGTATAAAAGGAACCCTAGTCATAGTTAGTTGATATAGATCAACATAGATCAATAGAGATCATCTTAGCAATCATAGTCTTTGTAATCTGTAACCTAGTCAGATTCAAGTTATAATACAAAGTTTTCTTGTGTTACTTAATACTGTTCTTCTTAGCATTGTTGATTAGTTTCCGCATAATCAATAGTGTTAAATCAGTGTTTCATTATTGTTGCTTTGGATTTATCTAAAGTAGCAAACCCTTTGCAAGCTAAAGGTTCAAGATCTATTCAGTAAGGGATCCAACAAGTGGTATCAGAGCTTGTGTGGAAACTCTGAATAAGAAGAACTCTATTGTTTGAAACAGATCTACACTCAAACCAGTAAGATGGCAGAACAAGACACTCCTCCACCAACTATCACAGCAATGAAAATCCCTATCATCAAGAAGGGAGAATATGATATTTGGAGCATGAGAATGCGTCAATATATCTGTCACACAGATCACAACTTATGGGACATAATTGTCAATGGAGATCTCCAAGAAGAACCTGCACCAACAGGAGATCAATCTGGTCCTTCTGCTCCTCCTGTTCCTAAAACTGCAAAACAACTGGCTGCCAAAAGGAATCAGGAAAGAGTTAAGAGCATCTTGCTTTTAGCAATACCTGATGAATATCTCCTTAAGTTTCATAATGTTCCAGATGCTAAATCTCTCTGGGAGGCAATCAAATCAAGGTTTGGAGGAAATGAAGAATCCAAAAAGATGCAGAAGAATGTTCTAAAACATCAGTTTGAAAACTTTACTACTGCACCAAATGAAAGTCTGGATAAGGCTTATGATAGGTTCCAAAAGCTCATAAGTCAATTAGAGGTGTATGCTGCTCCAGTATCAAAGGAAGATATCAATCAAAAATTTCTAAGAAGTCTTCCTCCTTCATGGAGTCAAATTGCTTTAATCATGAGAAATAAGCCAGACATAGACCAGACTGATATTGATGATCTCTATAACAACCTTAGGGTCTATGAAGATGAGATGAAAAGGTCTTCAAGTTCCACATCAAATTCTCAGAACTTGGCTTTTCTGTCCTCTGAGAATACTAGCAGAACTAATGAAGTTAGTACTGCCAGTGGAAATTTTGGAGTTAATACTGCTGGAGGAACTAATTCATCAAGTCAGGTTTCATCTACTCCAGGTGCTGATGAAGTAGTGTGCTCTTTCTTTGCACAACAGACAACCAGTCCTCCACTTGATAATGAGGATTTGCAGCAGATTGATCAAGATGACTTGGAAGAATTGGATATTAGATGGCAAGTAGCCATGTTGACTGTTAGGGTGCAGAGATTCATCAAGAAGACAGGAAGGAACTTGGATTTCAAAGGAAAACAACCTGTTACCTTTGATAAGTCACAAGTTGAGTGCTACAACTGTCACAGGAAAGGGCACTTTGCTAAGGAATGCAAATCAGGATGGAACCAAGGGAAAAGATCTTATGGTGATAATGGCAGGAGGAATGCAACTACAAATGAACCATCATCACAAGCACTGGTGGCTCAAGATGGTCTAGGAGGCTATGACTGGAGCAATGATTTTGATGAACCAGTTAATTATGCTTTAATGGTCTTCCTATTTTTTTTTCTTGAATTCGTGTACCAAGTATGAAGTGTAAGTTATTACGGGGTATCGTATTATTTTCGAGTTCCAACAATCATTCTGTACGTTGCTTGTTAGCCTTTCTAGTCCTACACCTTTAAGATCTGCTATTGTGAGCTCGTCCTTCTGGATGATTGCTTTAAGCTTCTTTGCTATAGCCACAGTAGATGGTCTAAGAATATGATTCTTATTTTTATCAATGTCTACTTTCAAGAGTAAATCAAACCATGTCATTATATTTTTAGCTAACCCTGACTTCTTTGGAAACCATTCTGGATAGGGATGCTTCCTAACATATTCATCTTCTTGGTTCTAAAGGGTTCAGAGTGTGTCAACTTGTGTATGAAACACAGGAGATTTGTTTCGCCTTGATGATTCTAGAAGAAGTGTTAGCCGATCAATCATTTCGATTTTCTTCTTGTTCTCCCCCTCACGATTATTAGGAGAATCCTGATTGTCATGAGACCTTCTTTGAAAGAAGGTCACCATCTTTAGCATTAAAGTGCAACATGATCTAGACAAACGATTCATAAAAGTGCCATAAATCTTCTGATTAGTAGGATGAGTCGTATTGACTTGTTCACGTAATTCGTTCAGCAGCTTTAATTTTAGTCATTTTTGAGAGATCAAATAATGAGGTGGATGATTGAGTAGAATAGATTAATTTGTTATTTTCATAACTTCGAGCACGAGGTTTTAAGACGATGGCCTAACGTAATTTGCAACGGCTTTCGAGATAATGAAGGTAGAAGCTTTTTGATTCTGTCAGAACTTTTGCTGGACACCTTTTAAATTCTTTAGAGAACCATTAAAAAAAGGTGAGAGCTTAGCTAAGAACATAATTCTCTGAATTTCTTTGCGATTAGCGCCTTCTTGAAGTTGATCTTCCCTAATATTTCTTTTTCTCCTTTTGCATCACTTCATTGCTTTGTCCTGATTGAGCTTGGTTGGAGGATTGTTATAGATAGGACGTTTTAGTTACTCGGTGGATATTGAAAAATGATGAACTCTCATCTTAAAACATTTCCTGCATTAAAGTTTTTGTTGCTATAACATCTATATGTGTACCAAGTGGTACTTTGGATGCACCTGATATATAGCATGTTAGCTCAGGATTTCCCTCAAGGTTATGCACCATTGAGGTTGTTTGAGCATCAGTATACACTAGATGACTCATAAAATCCGTCAATTCATTTGCAGGTGTTTCATCTAGCAAAGTCTGAATGAAGTCTAGCGAGGAACTTGTAACCGTCGGACTGAGGTAGGTAGAATTGGGTGTTGCAGTAGACTTGTTATGCATGAATACTCCATATCCTGCAGCATCATGATCTCCATTTAGATTATCATCAGATAAATCCATATTAGATTCGTCAGCATCATCAGTTTCATTTGCACTTTCCTCTATTTTATCTGAACTTGAAGAGTAAAGTGTTGCATCCCTATCAATATCTGAATTAGCATAGTGTTTGTTGTGAGTAGCACTCGATCCTTCTCCTGTAACTGCTTGCTTCTTTTGCTTCAAACTCTCAAGTCTGCTAGCTTTTGATCCTTTTCGTATGTAACAACCCCATTTTAACAACAGAGCAGAACAACAACTTAGGGTGCTACTTCATAGCATAAAGTACAAGTTATAAAAAACGACCGCAAAAGAGACGTTTTAAAAGAAATGCACATTCGATTAAAATATCAAAGTGAATTCAGGTCCTAATAATTTGCTTTTAATAAAAATTACAAGAGTTCAAACATGACTCATTTGTATATTTAAAGAAAACAACTATCAAATGTGAAGAAAACCAAGTCCTTAAAGTTTTGATATCCACGCGACTCGAATGCTCCCAATGCTCAGCTAGCAAGATAATAACCTGACAAAATACATGCAAAAACATCAAAAATAATGTTGGTGAATTCATAGGTTTAATTAAAAACAGCATTGAAATAATTCAAATAAAATTTTTAGTAAGAAAATCAGCGCTACAACATTTAAAAATGATTCGGTTCCGAAATCCAAGTAATTGATCGATAAATCAAGTAACAATGAGTGTGGACCACAGGTTTAGAAGTATCAGCCAGCGATAGTATTTCAAAGTATAATTCAACATTACCGGATTGAGATCATGACACTGAAACCTTGACAATAATGCATATCACATGCAAATACAGTTGCCCCAATACTAGGTATTATTGCCTTATACCTATGATTCTCAATACAAATTGCCCGTTGAAAGGGTGCTCAAAAGGATTTGATTCAGAACCTTGGATGGGGTTGTCAAACCCAATAGATCTATTAAATGCACTAGCATTTACCTCACAGCAATTAACAGTTCATGAAATTAGGGACTTTGGCAACAGCGACTCAGGCGGATAATTTCATAATCGAGCCAGGCATACACTTCAAGCACTTGTGTCCATTTTAAAACAAGTAGGGTGTTCAAAACTCACGGTTTTGTAAATAGATAATCAATGATCTCAAATCATGTAGTAAGCAAATCAAGCTTTAATAAATTCATGAGTAAACAACCATGTATCGCACATGTTTTAGAAGTCATATAGTAAGCAAAAAAAGCTCTTTTAAGTACAACCAGTCATGTAACGCTTAAGTAGAAGAAATCAATAAGTTTTCTTAGTAAAAAAAGCATGTATTCTCACCCCGAAAACAATTTATAAAAACCATTAAAAGAGAAAAGGTGAGGCTATGAACTCACCGTATTAGCAAGGAGATCAGAAGTAAGACGAGTCTTCGGACGAGCGAGAAATACTTCTAAGCACCACGTAGAAGATGTGATGCAATTTAGTACGATAAATAAATTGATATGTAAAAATAATTAGGTGTTCATGAGATGTGTGTCCAAAATAAGCATGGCATTGCATTATGTCTTTCTCAAATCATTTTTACTCCAAATATGATTTCTAATCTGACCTTATAGGTAATAAAACATCTACTAAGTTTGGACCTTTAATTCTTATTTACCAATGTGTACCCATACGTTTTTAGATCTCGAGACTAGACGTAAAATTTCAGATTCTGAATTTAACCCGACTTCATGGACCTATAACTCTTAACCCGTAAATGATATAAGTATGAGGCTTTAACTCTTGGAAATAAATTTGAGTCTAGTTTTCAAAATATAAGGCTCATTCTCTAAGAGTTTTAGAACCATAGTAAAAGACTATTTTACCCTTGACCATCCAAATCATATTATTTCCTGAATTCTAATCCTTTACAGAAACGGATATAAATCCCAACATATGATAGCAATTAAAGTGAGGCAAAATGGAGGTGTTAGTTATATGAATCTAATACTGAGATCAACTTTCCTTTCCCACAGTTAAGAGTGTTAACTTGGAGTTTAACTTGTTTTCCAAACGATGTTCCAGAATCATCTAGTTTATGTAAAATGGCCATATCTCACTCATCCGGAGAAGATATCGCCTTATCCAATTCAAAACATGTACCTTGAACTTATTTCTATAATCGTATCAAATAATTCAGACCTTCTTAGGCCAAAAGTTATCTGCAAATAACCCATTTATACTGCTGGTCTGCAGCAGTCCTAAGTTTTCTTACCAAACACCAATTTTGGCGTAGTTCCCAAACCGTTTTTCCGTAAGGGCTAAAACCATCGCTCAAGTTTAAGTTAAATATTTACCTATCACCTACAGTAATGCATATTTATTTGTTATAGTACAAATTTTTATAATTTTCACCCTAAGAAATCTGAGACTCGGATTTTGACTAGTTTTAGTATTTTGGCCATAACTCGCTCATCCAGAGGAGTTAATAAACCATCAAATTAGCGACATGTAGCTTATACCTATATATATCTAACAATTCAATTTCCCAAGAGGTCACAAGCAAAAAATATTTGGTACCAAGTCATTCTAGCTACTGATCTAAAACAGTCCCTAATCTACTTTACGCACACACAACTGGATGAGTTATCGCTCCATCCAAAGCACCACATATACCTTGTATGTTTCTCTACCCAACCAAGTCATAAAATCCCAGGCCTTAAGCCAAAAATAATTTGTACCAAGTCAATCTTGCTACTGATCTAAAACAGTCCCTATAATCTACCTCAAAATCCATCCAAACATCAATTCTAACACTATCCAATACCATGCAATGCCATATAAACCTCTTATGCATATCTCAAACATCAAAAACTCAATGATCACAATATATAAAAATCAAGATCAATCAAGACCATGCATGTACACAAAATATAGAAATCAAACACGTGCATTAGTATAAAACTTAATCAATTAGGAAGATTCAAAACACACTTACAAACACAATAGAATGGAGAAAATGATCAAACAAAAACTCCTTTTCTTCTTCCCTATTTGCCGAAATCCAAACATCCATTTTTGATATAAAAAAAACCCTAGCTTTTATTCAGCCCCAAAAAACTTGCACAATCACTTGCAATTGAACCCTTATAGCACCAATTGAACATAAAATCAATAAAATCCTTCAATATCAAAAATATTTAAAATCAAGAATCTTGTAAAACCCCTTACATGATTAATTTGAGGTTATAAATAATGATAGGGATTAGTTTATGGGTGATTTGGGATTAATAGGAATTGATTTGGGAATAGTTGATGATGGTTTTTAGAGTTTTTGTTGGGGTGTCGTTCAAACAGAGAAGTGGAGGAAGGGTCTGACGTTTTTTTATCTATTTTTACTCTATGTGTTTTATGGGAAGTTTGAGTTATACTCGGACCTTATATAGGGGATTTTAGGAACTAGTTGTCTTCCCTTTTTATAAAAAAATATGGGACGTTTGTTTGGCATAACATTAACCGGCCACCCTTATGGGTTGGGCTTGGTGATACTTATTTTTTTTAATTTGTACCACACTATTTTTGGGCTAAAACCTTTAGTTATCTCATTATTAAATGTAAAAACACCATTTTGACGTGGTTTCGGCAAAAACACGAAAAAAGTCAAAAAATAATAAAATAAAAATAATTAAACTTCCGAAGCTAAAATATGAAACGATCAATTTCTCAAACGTTAAAACGGATAAATATTCAAAGCACGACTCGTGAATAATTTAAAATGACGATTTTCACCAAATCGGCTAACAAGTAAAACACAAAAATTTTATTCAAAGCAAAAGTAGAAATGGAGTCGAGATTTAATATTGACCGTAAAATATGAGATGTTACAGTTTACCCACCTTAAGGGAGCGCCGTACCGGTGCTCTATTCGACTTATCTCCATAAGGTTTGCGACGGTTAATACACAGTCGAAAAAATCCATATCACATATTACAAGTCGAAAGAAGTTAAAAATAGCCATTTGTACAAAAGCAATAATGATAGTGATTCGAATTCGTATGAAGGTAATAACGATAAGGATTAGATGAACGAAGAAAAAGAATTATTCGTATAAACGGATTACAAATTGAAAAAAAGTTGTTCGTACGAATGCCATACACTTAAGCCCACTCATTTACAAATCTTTATTTACATCCAAAGGCGTCTCAATCCATGTAAATAAGAATTAGAAATTTATGGTTCGGTGATTTATAATTTCCTTATTAAAATGAAGAGGCGTCCCAATTCATTTCAATAAGATAATTCTAAATTAGCCTACTTAAGCATTGTCACAACAAAACACGAGATCAAAACAATGTTACGTTGAGAAGAAAAAGTCTCCTTGGCGGCATGATTCTTTAAAATCATAAGAAGTAACGAGAAGAATAATGAGACGTTAGTCAATCGCGTTTCAAAGGCAAGTGCCAAAAGACGACATGATCCGAGGTGACAAGTTAAAGTCGTATTCCCATCAACTGGAAGACATCAAAATGATAGATTTCGAAATCACATATGCGATTCAAGAGCATAAGAAGAGTGTTCTAACTTAGAGTCGAATTAAATTAACCAACGAATTTGACAAACTACACAGAATTTCAATATCATCAAAATGAAATAAAGTAAAGTCGCGTAAATATTTCGGAGATCACTGCATCGCTCACAATATATTGAAGTAAGCGAACTCATTAAGACGTAACATAGTACTATACACATATGCAAGTAATTATCATTACGTAGATA
>BQNB010005862.1:27500-36501 GCA_026074375.1 Tanacetum coccineum | reverse complement strand
ATTTTTAACTTACGCGATTTAACTTTAACTATTAAAATTAAAAGTAAACGCGTGCGAGAATAGAAATAAATAGGAAAAAAAAATAGTGAAATAATGACGTCATAAAATGACCTGAAAATACGAAATGTTACATTTTTTGAGCTATTGGGCTCACGGCCCAATAAGCCTCAATAAGCCGTGGCTTATTGAGTGCTTATTATGGTCCGGATTACTTTGTTACTTATTGTTTTGGGCTTATATTTACTAATGGGCTTTGGTATTGGGCCTAAAGTATATAGTATACGTATGAATATCTTAATGGATCCTTATTGGGCCTTAAGTCCCAATAAGCGTAAACTAGTCATTTTATGAGATTTGACGGACTTTTGGAAAGCGAAACATACTTATGAATTTATTTTCGAATTCGTTTGGGAAACACGTTTTGGCGAACATTGCGAAATATGAATTTTTGGTATTTTGTTAGAAAATTGGGGTATAAGTGAAAAATTGTTTGAAATTAAGGTGTTAAACCTTGGAAAACGTTGTATAAACGTACGGGTCATGTTGAAATTTCGTAAAAAGTCTATACTTAGAAATTTTACTCAAAACGCAATTTTTAATAAAATAATAAAATATTATTATTTTAATAAGTCGACTAAAAGACGAAAATTATATTTTTCCAAAACTTTTCTAAATTGTTTAGTATAATTAAATGTTTCGTTTCTTATAACTTAAATGATGAACTAATGGTAACTAAGTGTACCGAATGGAAGTACCGAGATGTATATATAAGTACTTATTACTTATCTATTATATTAAATAGTATAAGTATATACTATACTAAGGTATGAGTTGGAAAAGTATGATACTTTTGAAGTTAAGCTATCAACCATCACACCACTGAAAACGTTAAGAATAACCGTACAACGCGCATCTGACCTTTATGCATCAAATTTAGAAAACTATTTTAGAAATGAGTGTCTAAGTGGAACATTAATTGGACTAGGTCGTGTTCGGACGTCGTTGCATTTGCTTGTGTGATTTTGAGTTTGGTGAGACCTTTGCTTGAGGTGAGTCTCGTAGCCTTACTTTTTAAATCTTTTTCGTTGGGAGAAAATGATACTCAAATGTGTCTTGAACTATTTTTTGAACTGTGCGAAACGTGGTTTTGTTTTTGAGAAAATTTATGTGCTTATGACTGCTATGTGAATGATATGTGTTGGAACGATATACTTTATGAATTTCACCCTATATATAGCTCCAGCTGGTAGGCTTTAGGTACGGTATGTCATTCGGGGTTGCGACCCTAAGAGCGGTGGTACACGCTGGTGATAAGACTAGCGGGGATGCTAGGTCTTGGTACATGATTAGCGGGGTTGCTAAGTCATGGGTTTGTGATTGATTGCATATATTGACTGTCATATAGCACAATTGTCCAACTGTTTGAGATATTGGCACAACGAATGGGTTTCCTTCAAACCTACGAGCTCACCAACATTATTGTTGACGTTTTTAGTATCATTTTCAGGTGAAGAGAATGATCGTTAAGATTGAGATGTGTGATAGCAGACTTTAAGTATATCCTGTATGGATCATGTTTGAGAAGTCTTGCTTTTGAAGTATGTTATGGATTTGTTTCTTGAGGAAGGATTGTTTAAGATTGTATGGACCCCTGCGTAGGCATTTGGATTTGTAAGCGACTATTTGTTGTATTCTTTGATGGGACATCACTCAAAGTTATTGAGGTTGATGGTCATCATGACACTTTCATTTATGCATTTTAGATTTCTCTATTTTATGTCTTGTGTTGTGATTGATCATTATGTTGCATTCCCGTGTTTCCGCCTATGACGGGGTGTAACATTCTTAACTTTTGGATTACGAGTTTTCAGTCGGGTGTCCGGATATGATCTAGTCCACGACGTGTCAACAAAATGTTCTAAGATATTTAGTAGCATCTAGTTCTCCGGTTGTCTAGTCAACGTGGTTAGCTCTACAGGAGGTATGTGTCCAACACATTACGTCCTATGTTTTGTTCTTTCAAGATTTGTCCAAAGTTCGCTTATCAGAATGTGTCTAGACTCTTCCAAGTAGATTCTACTTGTTTTTGGGGTAAATTGGGTTTCAATTTACTAGAAAGGTCATGGTCTCATTTAGAATTGGGTTACTTTATAAGAGATCAGGTTCCGAGCCGACTCACTAAAAATATGTTCAAGTTTCCTCGAGGCTTTACAGTGCTTTGTCTAACCATTTGTCTTCCGAAGTAAGAGCATGATATGGCAACTTGAATTCCATTCAAGTTTCATTTCTTGAGATCGGTCACTTTGAGGTCTCACAAAGGGTGATAGTCCTATCAGACGTGAGTGATGAGTCGTGTCGTAGATATGTATAGGTAATAATGTTCACAAGTACAAATGCATCGACTCATGTAAGAAACATACTGCCATCTACTGATTTGCAAGTTTCACACAAAATTCTCCCTCAGTTTGAAATCAAAATCTTATCTCGTCTAAGTTGCTTAACTTTCCTAACGAGAGTTTCCTTCGGTTATCCCATAATACGAAATCAACCATCAAATTGACTTCCTATGGGGTGATAACTAGTTAATCCTCGACTAAGTTTTACTTAGATTTCATCATATGCCAACCACCAAAAATCCAAGGGGTGTTCGTAGGACAGGGTGAACAATTTCACTAAGGAAACTGCTAGTCCAGTGTAATGATCTAGTCTACTGTATTAGAATCCATGATTGTTATCCTTTCTTGTTGCAAAGGACTAACACTTGTACTTAGAACTCACTGGAGGTCAATTTCATCTCGAAAGAATTAGATGCCAAATCAGAACTCAGTAATGTGGTCATAGCTTATGTGACATGGTCAAGTACTACTAAAAAATTGAGATCATGGCGTTCCTATCCAACTTGTTCTACTAAGTGAAAAGGAGTGTCAGTCTAAAGTAATCCGTCAAGCGGCTATATAGGCGAAGGTAAGCTAGTCCGTCCTTGGGAAAGATCATCATAAGCCTTAAGCTACGTAACAACTTCTAATCTAATTCAACTCCTTAACTCAATCAAACAAGAACTATCATGAAATTAAGCTAAGTATCAAGTTGTTATTTTAAACTTACTGCTATTGAAAAGTTGTTATTTCAAACTTACTGCTATGAAAGTTCCTTGCATTTTTATCAAATTTAAAATGTTTTTAGATGAACTTGGAATATTCACACCATAGATCTTATAGTTATAAACTCTTAAATTCAATATGGACCTTAACGGACGTGCCGGAACGCGTTGCGAGACGTTTTTCGCTAAACGAGGGAAAACTTCCCGGTAACGTTAAAACGATAATATAGATACTTCGATACGGAAAAGATGAATCAAAAGTGATTCATTTAAGAAAAACCAAGACTCTCAATACCCGTTTAAAACGTAACCGTTTTGCGCAAAAGAAGTCAACTAAAGTCAACTTTTCAGTTTTCTTAAAGAAAACTGACAAGATAGAAGAACACAGAATATATAAATATAGTATTTTAAAATACCAAGATCCAAGAAAAATTACCGGTTATCACACTACCCGTGTGTAAAAATGCATCAATATGCCGACGTATACCGGCAACCGTAAACTCCGTTTGACCATCGAAAGACCAACAAATTTGATCATTTCCTTCCTGTACCTGAATGTCCATGAAAATGGATAGCATGTTTTCGAGTTGTTCTTGTTCGATGCCACCTCTAACAACTCAACGCCAATTCCATATCCAACCTCCATCACCCCATCTCTCGCACACCTTACAATTTGGATCTAACTCCAATCTAAATAAACGATTAAACCGAACACAGAATGGTTGCTCTTCAATCCAAGTATCCAGCCAAAAACAAATTTTATCCCCACTAACAAGCCTATATTTTAGTGTATTATAGTCAATGATTTGCTTGTCATGAAGGTAATTTACCGAACCAATAATGCGACACCAAGTACCTTTTTTTATACGTTGATCTTCTTGATTTGAAATTCCACCATCTTCTCCATGAATAGCTTTTATTACACGGCATCATAGAGCTTCTTTTTCGTTATAAAAACGCCACCTCCACTTTTGAAGAAGAGCTAAGTTTAATGAAGCCAAACTGCCAATTCTTTAGCCCACCTCTATCCATGAACGCAAGAGCCTTGTCCCATAAAATTATGAAGCTACATAAAACTGACAATATCAAACACTATGGTATAAATTAAAGTTATGTAATCACAACATCCTAAAGATGAAGTTCTTTACGGGTCCATAAAACCTTATATATCGGCAATGTTTGGGATCAGGCTTTATCGAGGCTTATAAGAGCTTGAACTTTTAAAATAAGCTAACTTATAAAAAAAATATTTTATTATTTGAGGATATATTAGTAAGCCCAAGCCCGGTTTGTGGGCTTAAGGTCAATAGGGTTTTAGACCATTTACATTATAAATAGTCAATCAATAAAACAATGTTTTCGCTGTTCAAAATGGTATCGGAGCATATATGATCCTCATGCCTAAATGGCTACGTTGAGACGCCTCCCATAACCCACCGCGTCAAACCCTAGTCGCCACCATTTATCCTTTCTTAAAAAAAGTATATGTTTTGCTTTTATTTTTGTTTCTTTGTTTTTGTTATCATTGCATGACGAAGACTAATCTCTATTTGCTATCAAATATTGTCATCAAAATTAATTATTTGCTAGATTGCTTTTGCTTTGCTACCGTTTTATTTTGCTTTGCAGATGAAGATTTGTCTCTGCTTGTTGTCTAACATCTTCATCAACGAAACTTTTATTGCTTTAATGTTTATTTAGCTTTCTCATCAAATTTAAGCTTTTGCGATTTCGCTGCTCAGATTGCGGGCGATATTAGAGGATATGTTTGTAAGCCCAAACCCGGTTTGTGGTCTTAGGGTTCATTAGGGTTTTAGATCATTTACATTATAAATAACTGATCAATAAAAAATAATAACCAAAGGGTTTCACTATTCAACATGTTTGTAACACACACT
Source organism: Tanacetum coccineum (assembly GCA_026074375.1). NCBI lineage: Eukaryota > Viridiplantae > Streptophyta > Magnoliopsida > Asterales > Asteraceae > Tanacetum > Tanacetum coccineum. Next base: position 31,503 of record BQNB010005862.1, on the reverse strand, counting down.
TGTGAAAACTTTTATAAGCCATAAGCCTTCATAAGCTCAAGCCCATAGAAAAAGGCTTATGTGGACTTATAGCTAGTCAAATTACTTAAATGCCCATTAAAATATAATATGTAAAAGTTTGAAATATATCTAAATTTAATTTGATGTAAACTTTATGCGATTTTACATCAATAACTTTCGGCTCCAACTAATTCGCAAAATAGCTTTATAAAAAAATAAGCTTCAACATTCAACTTATAATATAAATCCGAGCCTTGGCTTCGACTCTAGCTACAACCCATTATGCAAAACATACCCGATATTATACAAGTCATTAACATATAAACATTTTTTATTTTGTAAACATACTTCTACTATGTATAAAACCTTTACATATTTATAAAATGTTTCATCAAATTTCATGCATCAAATTTTAAAGAGTTATAAGATTTTAAACATTTTCACGACACATACAGGTAAACTAGAAGAACATTTTAATCAAGAAAAAGATAAAACTATATATAAATTTTATACTTTCTTTATACATTTCATTGTGATGCTCTCATGTCTAGAACCACGTACATTTAGCCTTTCAAAAAATTTAGTTAATGTTATAATAGTTTGTGCAATAATATTTCGACCATGTATAATATAGCTCAGTTGGCAAACACGATTATGATCTTATACATGGAGTTGCGATCCTGCGAGAAAAAGGGAGATGACCCTATTATTTTAAACAGTCTAGAAACTTTCTCAGTCCAACTCGTATCCTATTTTCTTCTTCTTCTTCTTCACCTCACGACTTCCCCAAAATTATTACTCATGTTTCAGTTTAAAATCATTCAAAACAATCCGATTAGGTTTTGATTTATGTTCAATTCAATCGTATATTGTTGATTTTTAAAGTTTTCTTTAAATACATCCTGAATAATCCTATTTTAATTTTTCAAAAACTGAAATAAAATTTCCTTAATTATAGTATAATAAGGGTAACGATCTTGCAGATTTAAGGTTATGTAACGATTTTTCAATGACCAATAATCTATAATTTTGCAGATTAAAGGTAAAAGCTCATTTTTTCTATTAGCCATTTAATTGAATAGATTTTTTTATTATGGTTTCTTGATTAGAAAGGTAAAATTGATTTTGATGGTACTAAATTATTACCAGGAGTGTCATGTAGAAATGTCCGATTATTATTCATAATTTTACTAGTTTCGAAGTGAAGCAGGTGACGATATTATGATGGGTGTATAATGGATGATGTAAATTATGATGGCCCCGATTTAACTCAATTAACATATTTTGTTATCATTTGGATTTAGTTTGATGCCACCGAGATTACTCTAACTCAAGGGCAAAATATTCAGAAATCATAAAGGCATGGATCCATTTTGGTCAAATGATTTCAATTCAAAGTTCACTGATATCACACTCGATATCAGTCGTTGGCATTTTTATCACATCTTTTTCATATCGGGTATGTTACTTGCTAGTGTTTTTAGTTCACTACTTTAATCCAATTTATTTTAAGTATGTTACTTTGTAATCTATCGTCGAGTTGTTTGTTTTGTTAATCAATAGCAACATCATTTGAAGGCATGTGATGCTATTTGAATGTACTTGCTAATGCTAAAAATATAAATTTAAGGGATTCCTTCTGATATCAATAACTCAAATATTATAGAGACCAAGAGGTTCAATAGTTTGAAGCGTAAAGCCACTACGTATGTCTTGATAGATAGAAGATAAAAGGCAAAACGTCATGGAAACGTGCAACACAATAGAGAAATTGAAGTCTTAAACTGTCTCAGTTAAAATCTCCTAAATAAGACTAAATTATTCTACATAAGATTTTTGGATGCTATATGTTTTGGGTGTAGGTACATATATTTAACAAGAGTTGTTGCATGGTACAATGTGTTTATTAAGAGCTTAACACTAATTAAATGGTCGGAGCTTGGTACAACATTTGATAGCGTAAGAATACGATCTAATCAGCACTTTAGGAATGTAATGTTCAAAATGAAATGGGTAACTTGCTAACTCTTAAATCACATTCTGCAGGCCTAGATGTGGTTGCCTACACTACACTTACGAAAGCTTCTAATAAGGGAAAAAAAGCATGTTATCTTGGTTAGTTCTTATTTCTGACATTGATCATGAGTAGAGGTGGTAACTTTAACCACCCTGTAATGGGTGGATCAAGTAAAATAAAATTTATCTTCAAAGAAATTAGTTCAAGAGTTAACCAACATGCAATTCATAACATCAGTTATGTTGTATTTTTTTTCTTTTCATGACAAGAGTGTGTAGTAAACATGCAATTTATAAGTATGTTTGGATAGCCTCAGCATGCAATTCATATCCTATTGTAAAAAGGCTATCCAAACAACCAATAACTAAACACGTTATTAAGAGAGGTTGAAATGATCATGTCAATGTATATTAGCGGCTGAAATAAGTTATCCAAACAACCCTTAATTACAACAAGTTAAGGTTAATTAGCTACTGAAAGAAGCTATTAAAACTCCCCTTATTAGCAACAGGTCAAGGTTAAGTTGCTGTTTAAATATGCTTTCAAAAGTAACCCATAATGAGGCACCACCAAGATACGATGCCACCATCGTTTCACATGATCACGGAGAATGTAAGGTATAACTTAAATAATTCTGGAATACTCTTGTATCTTATAAAAAAATCCTAAAGCTGGCTCGTCATAGTTCAACATCTGATCTATTGAGGAATATAAGTTATTAACTAAAACAAATTTATACATTTGTAATGGATTTATTGTTTGTTATCTTTGATGCTGATTGGTTTTCATTTGTTTTACACTCATTAGGCAGGCTGGCCAAATGTGGAAACAAACAATATGAATGCACTCAAAATACAGTATCGCTTGACGTTTTGAAACCTTGAAAGATAGTTACCTAAAGAGGTTAAGTAGAAACTTCGATTCATTTATTGTCGGCTGTGTGAGGAAACATCCACATAATGAGGTAAGGTGATCCGTAGAAATAATATTAGCTCTTAACACTTATTTAGTTTTAGTGAATTAGTGAATTGAACTGACCATGTTCGCTACTTTTTGGAACATGAGTATTGGTAAGCAAACCCAAATACCCCTGTATAATAGACGACAATTGCAGTACTGTATAGAGATATCAGAACTGGTATAAAGCAAAGTGCAAAGTTTGAAATCCCGGAATGAATCTGTATCCTATAGAAAACCATTAATTATATGATAAAATTAGCTAAATTACAACCCTTCCGAAACAATGGAAGTGATATACTAATAGGTGATTAAACAATATTAGCTTGTTTAGATGTGTTCCAAACATTATGTGTTAATGTTTGATATTATGTATAATCGCTTAAAATATATGTTGGACCTTGGACTCGGGTGATTATAACATATTCAGCCATATTACAGGGTTTCTACTCAATTCACCAGTGCACGTGACTTCATCATCTGGCATATGGGACTGCATTATAGATAATCAGAAGTTCTCTTGAACCCAAGGCTTTCGAACATGCAAGGTATGGTACATGTGGACTTCCGAAAAACGGCAAGGAAATCCATGATAGGTACTTCTCTTTGAACACATCTATAGTTCATAATGTTATCCAAGTAAGGTACATTTGGTGACTATTTGATGTGGAAGTTTTAACCCATTTACTTATAAATAGGTCAATACGGATTGTGTTTTATCTAAAAAATAGCCTGACTATTGTTATGCACTTGATCTTTCGTCTTTACCAAATCGTTATGAAGCCATAATAAAATTTCATAGTATATCGGGTTGAAACAAGTAATATTGACGTCCTAAAACCAATAAGGTCATCATACTTATTCCAATCTTTCTATGTTTGGTTGAATTTATGAAACTATTTTAATGCAACAAATCATTATATTTAGGGGTGTTTGGCTGACCTTTTTGAATTGGTTATATGATAAATTGAATGTAAGAATGTTTGAACGAGTAACTATGTAATACTTGAAAACTACTCATTTTGCCTC
>BQNB010005862.1:0-7500 GCA_026074375.1 Tanacetum coccineum | reverse complement strand
GTGAATATTTGTTTTTACAAACGCACTATTTAGGGTCGTTCTCTTGTATCATGAGCTGTTTGTTTTTTGAAGTTAACGCTCCCTGACATATTTCCGCTGCGAACATTTTTTGGGGGTGTTACAGCACGCATTTTGGAGCATAAATGGAAGAGTTTCGGAGAATGTCTCCCTTATCTGACAGCTAATACGCCGTATTAATTCTAGACCTATACGACGTATCCAAGACTTTGACGAATTAAAAGACCATTGCCTGACTTTGAAGAATACGCCGTATCCACATCAACGATACGCCATATATAATACTTTGGTCAACAAAGAAGAACCAACTAGTTTTACATCAATACGCCGTATCCATCAAGAAGATACGGCGTATCCGTGCCTACACTTCACAGATAACCACGAGGATTGGGTGACCCAATACGCCGTTTATCCCAGGGAGACATCAATACGCCGTATTTACAATATAATAATAAAAATATTCTGGAAGATATCAAATGTGGTCCTTACTCCAAGAAATCCCCAATACGCCGTATCCCACATTGCTCGATACGGCGTATCGACGAGTTTCCAGACTCTATAAATAGACGATCCTAAACTCAGTTTTAGGTATGCAAGTGAATCCCTAAACCACCAAGTCGACCAAGAGACGAATAAAGGAGCCTAGAAGGTCAGAAAAGAGCCTCAAGATCGCAAGAAAACTTTTGTAATCTTCGATTTTTTCGCGACGAATACGCTGTTTTCGATTAAGGTTCTTATTTTAATCGTTCATATATCAAACCGTGTGTATTTTTACTTGACTATGGGTTGGATACCTTTTAGGTATCAGCCATGTATTTGTATATTTAATGTTTGGTGTGTTTATCTCGAATGCGTAATTATCAATTGGATTATTGTTTATGTTTATCAATATACTTGTCTGCGTGCTTAAGTATGTGACCTATCATTCAACTGGGTCTAGTCCTATATATTTAATGCACTGCAACTTCGGTGTTGTTTGGGCATAGGCTAAGAGTCCGGGATGGATAAATTCCATATTGCATTTTTATATCTGAATCATATGATCACAATTTTGACCTATCTTTGCCCTTTGATAGTGAGCTTAGTATGAGCATAAGGTGACCTTTGATTACAAACGAGTGTAGCGTATCTAATCAATTGGTTAAAAGACTCAGACAGTGGAAATACTAGTATATAAGAGCCATAAGCTAGTAAGAGGGTAAAGTCTCCATGGGCTAGGGTTTACTAAGAGCACCATTACTTAGATCCTAAGATAGATTATAATCAACATAAAGATGCTTTATGCGGATGCGTCTAATTGTGACAGAATTAGTGTATCTAGGTCTTAGGAAGAAGTACCGCCTAAGTCTAGGAATGATATGCCCTTCGAGATAAGTCAATCATGTGCCAAATAATAAACAAACTAGAGTTTTATCGATATATTATGGCTGATATGTTTTCCTTACATTAGTTCTTGACCGCTCCTCTATCGTTTGTTCATCTTCTTATGTGTGTTTATTGCTTTACTTGTCATCAAAACTCTAGGTTAGATAACTAAACCTCGTGCCAGTCTCTCAAGATGAAACCCTCTTATCATTAGTTTAGGATTAACTTAGGTTTAGGATAGAATAGAATTAATTAGAACTAACATAGATAACTAAAATACTGATAGAATTAGGGATTAACGCTCTCGCTCTTAGTGATCGACACCCTTTCTTACCATGAAACTCCCATCTGGAGGGTTATAATCTGGCCCTTAAAGTGTTGTTTTTAGTTATAGTCGGAATAAAATAAATAGTAAACTTGATAAATAAATGTACACCACAACGAACACATTATTGCCCTGTTCTCCTCGTGTAGTTATGTCGTCAAGGATGATGAACCCTGATGTGACTGGTCGGCTGCACCGCCATTCATGAGGAGGGGAAACAGGTGGTACGTGTGGTAGAGGTGGTGGTAGAACTGGAGGTCGATCTGGTGATCAGGGTAATGGTATAGGATTGATGGTCAAGGTGGCCAAGTAGGTGGCCAAAGGTAGTGAGGTGAATAACGGTGTTGACGGAGTCCCTGAATTCTCCACCATCATTGCACATCAGTTGCGAAATTTACTTCCCACTATTGTAGCCTAAGTAGGCGACCAAGGTAGAGGTCAAGGGAATGCGTAGGATATCAAAACAACAATGCCATCAGGACAACATCGGTGGTGAGTTAGGAAGTCTTGAGAACAACAATCATAGGGGCTGTACCTATAAGGAGCTCTTAGCTTGTAACCCTAAGGAGTATGATGGGAAGGAAGGTGTTGTAGTTTACACCTGTTTGATTGAAAAGATGGAGTCAGTTTAGGATATGAGCGGTTGTGGGGATAACCAAAAAGTAAAGTATACTGCTGGTTCTTTTGTCAGTAAGGCTTTAACATGGTGGAATTCTTAGATTCGCACATTAGGTCGAGAGGTGGCTGTAGGTATGTCATGAGATAACTTTAAGGTATTAATGAGGGAAGAGTGTTGTCCTAGTAATGAGATGCAGAAGTTAGAAACTGAGTTATGGAATCACGCCATGGTCGGGGCCGGCCATGCTGCGTATACTAGTAGGTTCCATGAGTTGGCTAGGTTAGTTCCTCATGTAGTAACCCCAAAAAACAGAAGGATGAAGAGGTATGTGTATCGCCTTGCTCTATAGATTCAAGGGATGTTGGCGGCAATAAAGCCATCAACCATTCAAAAGGTTATGCAGATTGCTGGCACACTGACTGATGAAGCCCTTAGGAATGGGTCAATCAAAAAGAACCTTGAGAAGAGAGGAAATGGGGGAGAACCTAGCAAGGATAGGAATGGAAGGGACAATAATAAGAGGACTAGGATTGGAAATGCTTTTGCTACAACCGCAAACCCTATTAGGAGAGAATACACGGGTACAACACCCAATGTGTCACCACCTGTAACTTTCACCATCCACTGAGATACATTGTCGACTTGTTTCAACTGTAAACCGCTAGGGCATTGTGCTAAGGATGGTAGAGTGATGTCGTCTTCAGAGGATTAGTTATTTTTTCAAGTCTTTATTAGGAGGACATGTGAACCCCATCCAATGCTAGAAAACCAACTCGCTAGGGCCTGTTATGAGTTGTGGTAGTACGGATATTTCAAGGCAGACGTTCTTGTTCTTAGGTTTGAATTCTAGGATCATTTGGCCAGGGGGAAACATCAAAAACCAAGTCGTGGATGTTTAATGCAGGTTAAGTCGTGGGAACTACATAACCAGGACAGTGAAAAGGCATTCATGTTGGGAGAGCTGGAGGCTCGAGCCAGGACCTTAGGCATTGTGAATCAGGCACGTTCACTTAGAAAATTCAATAGGCTATACCTTATTTGGACTCTTGGTGCGACTATAGTTTTGTCTCCACTACATTTTATATCTTGTTAGGCATAAAAACCTAGGTGATTCGAGTAGCGTAGTTTAGTTAGTGTAGATTAGAGATTTAGTCTATGCCGGCTCACTAGTAGCTCAATTGCTAAGGCCATTAAAGGATTGCAACTTGTGAGAAAGTGTAGAAGGTGTGTATATAGATTTATATAGTAAATCTGTGACTACCATTTGGATAGACATCTAGCGGTTGTGATAATAGCGCGCAGAGTAATGAAATCACTAGTGCATTTATGAGTGCATTTTGTGTAGATCAGATGTAATGTTTCTTGAACCATTCTAAGCTCAAGATAACTTCTCACCATTGTCGTTACGCAAGAATATGTAGTCGTATAAAAGTACCTATTTATTCCGGACGACATAAGTATTAGGAGAGTCTTCTAGTGAGAAACGCAAGGGAGGCTATCTCTGTCTGCTCAAAGTAAATGAGACTTGATCATTAAGTATAGTGCTAAGGCCTAAAGAGAAATAGAAAGAAGAGATTTTTATAAAGAGTTAGAGCTCTATCTCGATGTGTATTTCAGATGATCTATTCAGGATTACTATCTATGTATTGAAGAGACTATCGATAATAATCGTTTGAGAGCGCTAGAGTCTACATGAGTTCAACTAACCGATACGACTAAAATCTCACCTATCGATCTGCGGCGCTCAGTTATAGGCAAAGTTGAAGGAGTTCAGTGGAGTACGGTCCCAAATCAAAGAACTCTAGGACAAAGGTTTTAGATTTCGACCAGTTGTTTGCCTTGGGGAGCACTGGTATTGTTTGTGAAGAAGAAGGATGGTTCCTCTAGGATTTGTATTGATTATAGAGAGTTAAACAAACGGTTACAAATTTGTTACAACTGAATTACACACAGACAATTAGGGAGAGAAAGTGTTTTACACATTTATTGGACAAGTAAGAAATGAACTAGCTAACAACTATTTAAAAGAGAAAGTGGCGGGAAATTCTGTTATGAGTTGAATGAGGAGAGAATCGTGTGTACCTCACGTGAGGGATAAATCCCACACGTGCCCCTCACACGCCATCACTTAACTCAAAACAATCCACCATCCTTGAATGATTCCTGTCCTCAAGAATCAAAGAGTGGAAACTTCTTGTAGACATCTACCAATAACTCCCGAGTTGCATCTTGAGGGTCTCCATTGCTGCACTGAATCAGTCCATACATAGCTACAACATTGTTCTTTTTGATAATCTTTCTATCAAAAACCTTCACAGGAGTCACTTCCAAAAGGCCTTCTTTATTAACCTGAGGTAGCACAATTGGAGTATTTAACTGATGACTTCCATGGACCTTCTTTAACTATTGTTAGCCTCAAAATATTGAGTCGAACATGAAGTTCGTTCATCATGTATTTAAGTCTCGGTCAATCAATTAGTTAACGTTGTAATAGGAAAGTATCGAGAATCGAGCTCGATAGTTAATCTAATATTGTATATGTTTCGGGTTTAATCCCAAGCAAAACCCGAGCCCGGGTCCTAGTTAAATATCCCGCGCGTCCTTTAACGTGACGGGGTATATAAGCTTTTTCTTCTTTAAAAAAAGCTAGTTGTTCAAAATATCTAAGAAATATCTTTCCTTTTCTCTCTCAATTCTCTCTCTATTTTCTCTCTCTAGAACAACTCTTTCTTTCTCATTTCTAGTTCCGATTTCGTGATCGATTGTATGAAGTGAAGTGATAACGGGATCCAACAATTGGCATCAGAGCTACGTGTGGATTCGTGGTTGATTCTTGTGGTTCAACAAGATCAAATTCGTGTGTCATTTGAACTCAAAAAAAAAATCAAACCCGGATTTTTGTGCTTAGATGTGTGAATGTTTATGTTATTAAGCAAGATCTAGGCATAAGGTAGCTAATTGTGCAAGAGAAATCAAGTTAAAAGGTCAAAAAGGGTGATTATTAGGCGATTTTTGGTGGAAAAAGTCGTATTTTTCTAGGTTGCGTTTTGACAAACTGGAAAAGTTCTTGTTGCGTTTTGATTTTCTTCTTGTTGCGTTTTGATTTTTTAGTTGCGTTTTTATTTTTTAGTTGCGTTTTGATTTTTAGTTGCGTTTTGATTTTTTAGTTGCGTTTTGATTTTTTTTCCTTCTTGCGTTTTGATTTTTTTGGTTTGGTATTGCGTTTTGCTACTACGTTTTAGGTACATTGAAGACTTTTATATACTGAATCTAAACGTTACTCTGCCCAAATTTTTTATACATTGCGTTTTGATCAAGACAGACTGCGTTTTGCTCAAAGAACATTGCGTTTTGGTGTCACTGCGTTTTGGTTAAAGATAGCACTGCGTTTTGTCTAGAAATCTTGTGTGAAGAAAAGGGTTTCAGTAAAACAGCCATAACTTTTGATCCGTAAGTCCGTTTCAGGCCCGTGACCTCTCAAATCGAAGAGAAAAACGAGACGGATCACGCTGTAACCACCCTTTAGCTGGTTAAGGATTTCTTAAGGCCCAAAAAGCTCGTTTACTATGATTTATTGACATTTTTCAGTTTTTTGGAATTTGTGTTAGACTTGTTTTTGTTCTAGCTCACGGCCCATCTGTATTTTTAGGCCCGTTTCAGTTTGGTGAGCCTATTTAAACAAACAGCTTTAACCCTAGCCAGAAAATTATCTGTTTTTAGACAATTAAATCATTGGCCGCTGATTCCGAATCAAATCATTCACGGTTTTCTATTGATTTTGTAAAATCCCGTTAATTCATTTATCGGTTTTAATCATAGACGTGTAAAATCCCGTGAACGTGAATTGCTTACACAACCACAACTTCAATCACATCATATCCACTTAAGATCCAACAAAATTTTCACACTTCATAATTCACGATAAAATGGGAACAAAGGTTACTTCATCTTCGGGTTCAGTTTTAGAGGAACCAGAGATACAGAAACTGCAGATGCAAGCAAAGATTTTCAAAGAAAACTCCTTGAACAAATTAAATGCACTTAAATCAACCACTCAACTTCTCGAAAGACAGAGTATATTGTATCAACAAGCTTTTGCACAACTCTTTGGTGATAGTGTCAGAACCTTCAAGTTTCAGTTATCTCAACACATGAATAACTTAGAATACAGTTTGAAAGGTTCATTAACTCTGACTTGTTAAAGCCTCTCGATATTTATTCAAGATCTTTTTCATCAGATCGAGAAGTAAAAGAAATCTTCAGAGATTACACTACAATGACAGCTGAAACATTCAAGGAAACAATCATCCAGAACATGAACTCCATTGAGCAATGTATAATAGAAAGAGCAAGTCATGAGCAAGAGCTTAAGATGACGTTGAAAAGGTTGAGTGAAAGACAGTTGCAGATTGAACAGTGCAAGGTTCAAGAGGGTCAATCATCGGTTACAAGTTCAGGAGATGAAACAAGCAGTAGGATTGTATCAGATGAAGAGATTGAAAAGAAGAAATTGGAAGCACATTACGGTTTCATGGCAAAGATTCAAGAAGTCTTACCTGCAGAATCAAGTTCTACTGATACGCCATTGGAACAGGTACAAAACAATGATGAAAAGAATGTGTTTGCCAATGAAAGACAACATTCTGAGAAACATGCTGCAGAATGTGCTGATGAGCGTGCTGCGCTTGCTAATTTAATTGCAAATTTAACTCTTGATACTGAGGAAAACAAAACGATTTTAAAGCAATTAAAGAAAGCAAACGCATCATTGACTCAAGAATTAGAAAAGTGCAAAACTAACCTTGATGGGGAGGCTATTAGTTGTTGGGATAGTTGTCTCATTGCACTTCAGAACAAACAAAATGAGTTTAAGAAGTACAAAGCCTTTAATGACCGGACGATTGATTATGAAATTATTCAAACAAAGTTAAATGAAACTCTAGGACTATTAGCTCTAAAAGACATTGACATACAAGAGAGTTTAAAAACTAAAACCTATGAAATTTCAGTTGTCAATCAGAAACACGATGAGCTAGTCAAAAAGAGTCTGTTAACTAGGTCACAATTTGAAGGTCAACTTGATAAGTGCTTATTCACACATATCTTTTACCTCTAAAAATGAGCTTAAATGACCAAAAACAGACAAAAACTGCCAAATATATGTTTGTTTTGC
>BQNB010005861.1:18072-94598 GCA_026074375.1 Tanacetum coccineum | reverse complement strand
TGTATTTCATTAAATTATATATATTTACATAAATATATAATTTTATTAATTTTAAAAAATTCAAAAATTTATAAAAAAATCCGAATTTTTTTAAAAAAAATTTCAAAAATTTAAAATTTGAAAATTCAAAAATATAAAAAAAATCGAAAATTAAATATTTTTTTTCGAAAATTAGGAAAAAAATAATTTCGAAAATTTGAAAAAAATCGATATTTTTGGAAAATTAAAGAAAAAAGTTGGAAAATTGTAAAAGAAATTTAGAAAATTTGAAACAAATTTCAAAAATTGGAAAATAAATTCGAAAATTTGAAAAAAAGTTTGAAAATTGGAAAAAAAAATCGAAATTTTGAAAAAAAAATCAATATTTTTCAAATTGAATATTTGAAACAAAGTTCGAAAATTTGAAAAAACAAATCGATATTTTTTTTAATTTGAAAAAAAGATCAAAAAATTGAAAAAAAATTCGAAAATTTGGAAAATTTTCGAAAATTAAAAAAAAAAATTTTGTCAAATCAAAAATTTGAAAAAAAGTTCAAAAATTTTGAAAAAAAGTTCGAAAATTTGAAAAAAAGTTCAAAAGCTTGAAAAAAAGTTCGAAAATAAGAAAAAAAGTTCAAAAATTAGAAAAAAAAGTTCAAAATTTTGAAAAAAATAGATATTTTTCAAATCGAATATTTGAAAAAAAGTTCGAAAATTTGAAAAAACAAATCGATTTTTTTTGAAAATTTGAAAAAAAGTTCAAAAAATTGAAAAATAATTCAAAATTTTGGAAAATTTTCGAAAATTTGAAAAAATCGATTGATTCAAATCAAAAAATTGAAAGAAATTCAAAAATTTTGAAAAAAACTTCGAATATTTGAAAAAAAGTTCAAAATTTTGAAAAACAAATCGATATTTTTTTTTGAAAATTTGAAAAAAGTTCGAAATTTTGAAAAAAAATTCGAAAATTTGAAAATATCGATATTTTAAAAACAAATTTTTCCGAAATTTTTTTTTCAAATTTTTGTTCGAAATTTTTTTTTCCCGAAAATTTCTTTTCACAAACTTTTTTTTCTACTTTTTTTCGATAAGTATACATTTTAGTGCATCTGTTTGAGATACTAAAGGGCATCTGTTTGAAAACAAACAAATGTTGTATTATTATATTAAGAAATGTTGTACCACTTCGTGCGATGCCCTAATCATACTAACTGATGCCCTTATCATAACAATAATCGATAAATAATTATGATTACACGTTACCTTAAACATACAAATAGATGCCCTAAACATACACAATGATGCCCTAATGTTCATACAAATGGATGCACTAAACATACACAATGATGCCCTAACTTAACATGATTCTCTTATCATAAAAAGAGATGCCGTAACAAATATTTTGGATGCACTAATTATACAAACAAACGTCGTAACAATTCGTGTGATGCCCTAATCATACTAACAGATGCCCTTATCATTACAATAATCGATAACTGATTATGATTACACGTTACCCTAACCATATAAATAGATGCCCTAAACATACACAATGATGCCCTAATGTTCAAACAAATGGATGCACTAAACAAAACAAACAGATGCCTTATCTTAACATGATGCTCTTATCATACTAAGAGATGTCGTAACACATATTTTGGATGCAACATACACAATGATGCCCTAATGTTCACACAAATAGATGCACTAAACAAAACAAACAGATACCCTAACTTAACAGGATGCTCTTATCATACTAAGAGATGTCGTAACATATATTTTGGATGCACTAATTATACAAACAAACGTTGTAACAATTCGTGTGATGCCCTAATCATACTAACAGATGCCCTTATCATAACAATAATCGATAACTGATTATGATTACACGCTACCCTAAACAAACAAATAGATGCCCTAAACATACACAATGATGCCCTAATGTTCATACAAATGGATGCACTAAACAAAACAAACAGATGCCCTAACTTAACATGATGCTCTTATCATACTAAGAGATTCCGTAACAAATATTTTGGATGCACTAATTATACAAATAAACGTTGTAACAATTCGTGTGATGCCCTAATCACACTAACAGATGCCCTTATCATAACAATAATCGATAACTGATTCTCATTACATGTTACCCTAAACATATAAATAAATGCCCTAATGTTCATACAAATGGATGCCCTAATGTTCATACAAATGGATGCACTAAACAAAACAAACAGATTCCCTATCTTAACATGATGCTCTTATCATACTAAGAGATGCCTTAACACATATGTTGGATGCAACATACAAAATGATGCCCTAATGTTCATACAAATGGACGCACTAAACAAAACAAACAGATGCACTATCTTAACATGATGCTCTTATCATACTAAGAGATGTCTTAACACATATTTTGGATGAAACATACACAATGATGCCCTAATGTTCATACAAATGGATGCACTAAACAAAACAAACAGATTTCATAACTTAACATGATGCTCTTATCTTACTAAGAGATGTCGTAACACATATTTTGGATGCACTAACTATACATACAAATGTTGTAACAATTCGTGTGATGCCCTAATCATACTAACAGATGCCCTTATCATAACAATAGTCGATAACTGATTATGATTACACATTACCCTAAACATACAAATAGATGCCCTAAACATACACAATGATGCCCTAATGTTCATACAAATGGATGCACTAAACAAAATGAACAGATGCCCTAACTTAACATGATGCTCTTATCATACTAAGAGATGCCGTAACAAATATTTTGGATGCACTAATTATACAAAACAAACGTTGTAACAATTCGTTTGATGCCCTAATCACACTAACAGATGCCCATATCATAACAATAATCGATAACTGACTCTGATTACACGTTACCCCTAAAACATACAAATACATGCCCTAAACGTACACAATGATGCCCTAATGTTCATACAAATGGACGCACTAAACATTCAAATTTTCGAACTTTTTTTCAAATTTTAATTTTTTTTTCAAATTTCCGAACTTTTTTTCAAATTTTCAAACTTTTTTTCAAATTTTCGAACTTTTTTTCATATTTTCGAACTTTTTTTTCAAATTTTCGAAATTTTTTTCAAATTTTCGAAGTTTTTTTCAAATTTTCGGATTTTTTTCAAATTTTTGAACTTTTTTTCAAATTTTCGAACTTTTTTTCAAATTTTCGAACTATTTTTCAAATTTTCGAACTTTGTTTTCAAATTTTCAAACCTTTTTTCAAATTTCCGAACTTTTTTTCAAATACTCGAACTTTTTTTTTCAAATTTTCGAACTTTTTTTCCAATTTTAAAACTTTTTTTCACATTTCCGAACTTTTTTTCAAATTTTCAAACTATATTTTCAAATTTTCAAACTTTTTTTCATATTTTCGAACTTTTTTTTCAAATTTTCGAACTTTTTTCAAATGCTCGAATTTTTTTTTTCAAATTTTCGAACTTTTTTTCAATTTTTCCAACTTTTTTTTCAAATTTTCTAACTTTTTTTCAAATTTTCGAAGTTTTTTTCAAATTTTCGAACTTTTTTTCAAATTTTTTGTCAAAATTTTGAACCTTTTTTCAAATTTCCGATCTTTTTTCAAATTTTTAAAAAGATCGATTTTTTTTTCTGAAAAAAAGAATTTTCGTATTTTTTTTCAAAATTTCAATTTGAAAAATATCGATTTTTTATAAGTTTCGAACTTTTTTTCATATTTTTGAACTTGTTTTTCAAATTTTCAAATTTTTTTCATATTTTCGAACTTGTTTTCCAAATTTCGAACTTTTTTTCATATTTTCGAACTTGTTTTCCATTTTTCGAACTTTTTTTTTCAAATTTTCGATTATTTTTTTCAAAATTTCGAACCTTTTTTCGAACTTTCAAAAATATCGATTTTTTTTAAAAAAAATTTCAAAAAAAGAAAATTTTTCGAATTTTTTTTTCGAAGAAAATATTTTTTGAAAAAAAAATTCGAATTTTTTTTAATATTTAAAAAATATGTATTAAATTATATAATTACATATAATTAAATAAAGTTATTTTTTTTAAATTTACCTTAAGGTTTGAATGTTTACAAGATCTACCCTGTAGTTTTGTTTTCTAGGTTTTCTACTAAGATGAGGTTTTCTCTAGAACTCATCCCAGGATAATATATAATAAGAGTATTTCGTCACAAAGAAACAAAAAAAAGACTATAACAAGTGTGTAGAGAATGTTCACTTATACATGTAAAGAAACATAAGAAATGTGTAATCTTTTGGACTATCGTCAAATTCGTCCTTCTATACTTCTACCGAAAGAATGGTGTATATAGTCGTTAGAATATTTTCGTGTTTGATTCAGTCATTCAGGTTTGAAAATAGGATATAATCCCTCGGAAGTTCAAACATAAACTCAAACTTTAACGATGTACGTACTCGGTAAACTAATACAGTAACAAAGTTTAAGAGTTTAACAAGTCACAAAATGCAAATCCTAGATTTTTTTTACCATATGAGGATCGAATCAACCATAAAAGTACATTAATTAGAAACTTTACAAGATTTTCGAAAGCCCTAAGGCTTGTCACAATGGTTTGGTCGTCATTGCAGCGGACCCACAACAAATGCCGGTCGCCCCGTTGTGGGGTGTTGCTCGGACTCGGTCGTCGTGTAAAAATGGTAGATAACAACTACAAATTGCAAATCACCCAGCCATCCACCCATTGGTGATCTTTTTTATTAATGAATCAAGAATACAAAGCAAGCAAGTCCTCAACACGAGTTCTTGCTAATACAAATACAAAGAAAAACCCGATAGTCCCTTTCAGAAGGATCCTATCACTCTATACAAAACTCACACTCCAAACCTATAAACCAAAATACAAACTAAATGATCAAGATGATCAAACTTAGATCAAACTAGAAAACTTATGAAAACTTGAGAGAAAAACTAAGAGAAAATTGATGTGTGTGAAAACGATTTGCAAGATATGAGAAACCCTAGCAGGAGAGCTCCCTATATAGATCAAATTTTCACAACTAACCCTGCACAAAAGAAAATAACATTTCCTGCACAAAGTTAAACTATCAAAGAAAGAATATTACAATTAAGCCCCTGAAGTTCCATAAGCTTGATAAAACCAATAATAACTTTTGAACACCCTCCCTCAAGCTTATGATCCAAACATATTCAGTAACCCCAATTTTTTTACCAAAAAATTATGTTGATAAGAACCAAGAGCCTTTGTTAAGATATCAGCCAGATTATTTTTTGAATCAACCTTTACTGTTTTAATTAATCCAGATGAAACCTTTTCTCTTACCAGATGCACATCAATATCAAAATGCTTAGTTTTTTCATGCATAACTGGATTAGCTGCAATTTGTATTGCAGACTTATTGTCACAATACAAACTTACAGGTAACAAGTTATGAAGTCCAAAATCTTGCATAATCTTTACAATCCACATAACCTCACATGTAGTAGAAGCCATACATCTGTATTCTGCTTTAGCAGATGACTTAGAAAGAGTAGCTTGTCTTTTACTCTTCCAAGACACCAGATTATCATTAATAAGCACACAATATCCAGACACAGACTTCCTTGTTACAGGACATTTAGCCCAATCAGAATCAGAAAAAGCAGTCACCAGACAATCACCTTTTCTCTTAGAAAAGTTCACACCAAGACCAGGAGCTAACTTTAAGTATTTAAGAACTCTTAAAGCTATATCAAAATGAGACCTTAAAGGAGCATGCATATGCTGACTTAAGCAATGAACAAAATAAGATATATCAGGCCTAGTATGAGTAAGGTAAATCAATTTACCCACAAGTTTTTGATAACTTGTTATATTAGTGAGAAACTTATCAGAATCAGACTCCTTGTGACTGAGAACAATGTTTTCAGGTAAAGGAGTCATGATAGGTCTACATGCCAACAATCCAAATTCATGAAGCAACTCCAAACAATACTTTCTTTGACTTAAACACAAACCAGTTTCAGTTTTCAAAACTTCAATTCCCAAAAAATACTTTAACTCTCCCAAATCTTTAATTTTGAACTTATTCTTTAAAAAACTCTTAAAACTTTCAATCTCCTTAATATCATTTCCTGTTATAACCAAATCATCCACATACACTAAAAGATATAAAGAAACATTTCCCTTATTTTTTATAAAGAGAGAATGATCATTTTTTGACTGAACAAATCCACCTTCAAACAGTGCTTCAGTCAATTTATGATTCCATTGTCTGGGAGCTTGTTTTAAACCATACAAAGATTTTTTAAGTTTACAAACTTTAGTTTCATTTGAATTAAAAAACCCTGGTGGAGGAACCATATACACTTCCTCATTTAAATCCCCATATAAAAAGGCATTATTCACATCCATTTGATAAATCTTCTAGTCTTTTTGGACTGCAAGATTAATCAAACATCTGACAGTGGTCATTTTTACAACAGGACTAAATGTTTCCTCATAATCAATCCCTTCTTTCTGACCAAAACCCTTAGCAACAAGTCTAGCCTTATATCTTTCCACTTCACCATTTGATTTATACTTAATTCTATAAACCCACTTACAACCAATAGGTTTTCTATTAAGAGGAAGATCAGTAATATCCCAAGTTTTGTTCTCATATAAAGCATTCATCTCCTCATTCATAGCATTAACCCAATTAATATCATTCATAGCTTCTTCATATGAAGAGGGTTCATGACCCTTATTCAAGTTAGAAACAAAATTATAATTCTCAGGTTTTATAAAAGAATGATTGACATACTTATTCAGACCATATTTAACCTTAGTATCAAGCACAAATTCATTTAATTTAGTAGGCAATTTTGAAGTTCATTGAGACCTTCTAGGACCACCTTACTTAGTATTACTAGGCAAATTATTTTGAAAACTAGGAACGTCATTTAAACCAACATTGCCCTCGGAAATGTTAATTTCATCTAAAGGAGTTACAGAGCTGCTACCATCATGTCCAGGTTACTCTGTAACAGACTCACTCACTAGTTAATGAACTCTGCCATGGGTTACAAAGTTGTCACCATCATATCCAGGTTGTTCTGTTTTAGAACCATTCACTGGTTGATGAGCTCTACCATCTCTACTAGGTGAGTCTTCCTTATCATCATTGGGTCTTATAGGAGTTTTGTTTGTAAGGTCAGACTCATATTGATCAAAGAAATTCAAGGTTGAAATATCAGTGTTCATTCAAAGACTTATCATTATTATTCATTTTAAAGGGAAAAACTGTTTCATATAATTTAATATCTCTAGAATACAAAATATTTCTGTTTTCAAGACTAAAAAGTTTATAAGCTTTTTTTCCACTAGCATACCGAATAAGAACACACTTTTCAGACCTTTCAGAAAACCACTCCATTTAATAACATTTGAAATTTGAATACTTGCCATCCTCTACTATTCTCTTCAAGCTTTCATGGTTGATTATGTATGATTCAATATAAACAAGACCTAACAAGTGGTATCATACGCCATTAGAGAATTAGAGTGATTCGATTTGTGATTTTTTAACAGGCCCAAGAACCTCAAAATGACATTCGATGAATTAGGTTGAGATTTTTAAGAGTTCGAGTTGTGTTTTGGCAGCTATTTCGAGTATTTGGACGTTATCGAGTGTTCTACTGGATTGTGATCTGATTCCTTGCGGAAGATATGCATTTTCAGTAGTGTTTACCCTCATTCTCGGAAGTAGCTATAATACGTAGGCTTGGCCTATTTCTTTACATTTTCGAGAAGCTTAATATCACTATTTAAGTTTTAATTTCGTGTAGAAAAAGGGTTGTAATATATATTATATAACGCTTTCTCGGTCTATCGAAAACTATATTAGGAAGTTTATCAACTTGTTTTCTAATCATTTTCATTAGTGATCATGCACCTTTTCGTTTTAAAACGAAAAGGTGTGATTCAGGATTTAGTGATTTAATCTCGGAAATTCGATTACAAAAGTGTTAAACATCACAAGTTCACGGTTTGATCGTGAAATTGATTTAGTAAGAAAATTCGTACTGACTAAACTGGATTTCAAATTCACACACACATTATCGAATTTGTCGTTATACGTGTTCTGGATTTTTCAGTCATCATAAATTTCGGTTTTATCGAGTTTGTGGTTACTGTTAATTCATAATCAAAGAATTTTTTCAAGTCTCGGTTCTATCGAATTTGAAAAAATCGATTTTTTAAAGAACCTAAAACAAGAAAATCGATTTCTGGTTCATAGCATTTCCGGTGTTTAAAATAATAATAACGTTTTAAAAATACCGATTTATTTAGTATTCTCGTCCGAGTTTAGTTCTGTTCGAGAAGTGTACCCGAGTTTCAGATACTTCTTGAGATATCCGAGAAGTCGGAGTGTTTGTCCGAAACACTGAAAAATTGCTACCGAAATACCGCGTTTGGAAATCATCTCCATCAAATATCCACTTATTTTCGTCAACAAAGATCCAATCTTTGAATCATACAAATGTCAACATCCATAACATATCAACAAATTCCCCCCCCTTGCTGATGCCGATTCTGAGACTAGGCCTATCCCCATGCTTGAAAGGGGTAGTTATATACCGTGGGCAAGTAGATTTAGACAGATAACTATAAATCGATAATAGGGAAAACCAAAAATTGTCTTAACAAAGCGCTTGATAAAGGTTTTTGTTATCATTTTAAATGTTCATGATCCTAAACAAATCGACAGATCTGAAATTTGCAATCTGCAAAA
Organism: Tanacetum coccineum; assembly: GCA_026074375.1. Taxonomy (NCBI): domain Eukaryota; kingdom Viridiplantae; phylum Streptophyta; class Magnoliopsida; order Asterales; family Asteraceae; genus Tanacetum; species Tanacetum coccineum. The sequence continues at coordinate 85,857 of BQNB010005861.1, read as the reverse complement.
GGATTTACAAGAGATATGCATATATTGCACTATGATGTTGAGATGGGAGCATATGAATCTGATTCTACTATCTGTATTCCATATGACATTTATAATTCTGTAGGAGAGGGGATGTTGGACTTCGGGCCAAGGAGATGTGAAAAAAAGTTGTGAACGGCTGAGCGATGAGGGGGAACTAAGCAAAACAAAGTTGATAGAGAAACTCGTTTTACAAACGAATTTGATCAGTTTGTTGCTGAACCAGGGGAAGCACTTGTTTCAGTTTACAATCGTTTTGCTCAGTTAATGAACGATATTGGAAAGAAATGACATGCATTTCCATTGTTACAATATAACACAAGATTCTGAATAGCTTGCAAACCGGAATGTTTTTGAAATATGTACCCAAGTTCGACTCTGCCTAAAAAAAACGTTTAACAAGGGATACATTTGATGATCTTTTTGATTACCTTCAGCAATTCAAGAAACTGGTTAATGTCTCAAGAGCAAAGAAGTTAGAAAAATCTCATGATCCTTTGGCTCTCGTAGCACACACGGGTTCATCTTCCAGAAACACATCATCTTATTATGTGACACATCCTACGTCTGTGGTTGATTTATGGATCTATATTAACAAACCAGCAGGATGATGTTCACGACCAATTCTGAAGATCCACTAGCATCTGCAATGTTTTACTTGCTACGAGCCATTACTCAAAATTATTTCTACTACCAACAAAATAATCGCTTCGCACTTCACCATCCAATACCAAAACCAAGTAATCATTCATCAAGGTGACAAGGGTGAATATACCGAGCAGAAACTCTGAGTAATGCTTGATAGAGGTCACACTGAATAAAGAGCTTATGTTCAGGAGGAAATCGTAGAGGGATCGAATGCTCCAAATGAGACCGGAAATGTTCAAAAGGGACTCTTTCGACGAGAGCGCTCGTCTTGCGGAGATATCTCTCACTCTCATCTGCGTCGAGCAGACACACACACATCCAAGTGCTACAACCTGCAGGGATAAGGAGCCATTATGCTAGGAAATGTCCAAAGCCAAGAGTTTCGGACTCGAAAATACTTCATGGAACAAATGTGTGCTTGCAAAACAAAGATGAAGCTAGTAATACTTACCGATGAGCAGAAATGATTTTCTCTTTGCTGATGCTTTAAGGATGGAAGAAATTGAAGAACTCAGTGCAAACATATGCTTAATAGCCAGAATTCAACCAGCTGATAATACTTCTGATGCTAAGCCAAGCTATGATTCTGCATTTATAAGTGAGGTACAATCTTCATCCAACAATGAAAATGAAGAACAAATGTATCCAACTCATACTAAAATTATTAACAGTACCATTGGTGATGATCAAATTGATAGCGATATTATATTTGATTCACCCAATGAGAATGTTAATAGTGGCAGTATTGAAAAAGATACGTCATGTTCCTGATCTATGTGCGTTAAAGCAATTAGCTAAAATGCATATCAGGAAAGCAGAAAAACAAATAAATATATTGTGCTCAAAAAGTTCGAAAAACAAAACAGACTTTGACTAGTCAGCTTGATAGTATAAGGAAAGGGTTCGGGGTTTTGGTGGAAAACATAAACACGGGGAAAATAATTAACTCAACAAAAATTTCATGAGCGATAAACGACGAGCAAAAATTTTATCACAAGCCCAGTCTCATTTGTCAGTGATCGAGATATCATTCGAGAATACTCGGAAAAACCAACGAGAAAAATTATCGAATATAGATGATCAAAGATTACAAACGGCAAAATGAAGGAACTTCAAAAAGACCATTGCAATTTAAAAAGGTAATGAGTGAAAATGAGGATAGATATCCTGACACCTAGTTCTAGATCTTGATGCCAAACTTAAAAAGAATGTTGATTAATTTTAAACTTAGGCAAATCCTTATCATGAATTTTATGCTGGACCAAAAGCCATTGTTTTGAATGATCACAATTAAAAATGGTTTGTGGTATCTGAACCTTAATACACTCAAGCAAGCAATTTCTTTAAAACCTACACCTCTTCATCAACACAATTTCGGATGAAATATCCGCATCTTTCTCCGAACCCGTACCTTCGTCAAGTGTCGCAACTTGAGCCTTGAGGACAAGGCTCATTTAACGGGGAAGGACTGTAACATTCCGTATTTTCAGGTCATTTTCGACGTCATCTATTTTACGAGTTTCCGTGAGTGAGTGTCGACATTTAACATTTTATTTGTCGATAATAAATATTTTCGTATTTTATTATGAAAAATTTGGAGAAGAATTGATAATTTTTATTTTTGACGTTTCGCGAGTCAACGGTTGATCGCGCGTTCGTTAATCGTTTTGAGCATCGTAAAAATTTACGACATGTCTCGCTATTATTCTTATGATCATAAAATATCATTTTATGAACCACGTCATATTTATTTCTCGACCTTGGTCATAGCTCGCGTTTAATTAATAAGATATTTATTAGATATTTATAAGATATTTATTAGATATTTATCTAAAATATCTTTTAGATATTTTCCTTTAACTTAACCCTAGTTAACTTAACTAGAGTTTCTTAACCTTAGTTAAGCCCTATATAAAGGCTTAACTAGTAAGAAAAACATACAAAACACATTCCTAAGGTGTAAAACACAAAAATCTCTCTCATTTCTCTCATCATATATCACGGCTCAAAACCATCTCCATAACACATCCATACTTTGATTTTCTAGATCAAATACAAGTGTTCTTACATCTATTCTAAGGTGTTCTAAGAAAGATCGGAGGGTTGATTTCTCGTTTCGAAGATTTAAGAAAGTTTGTGCAAGATTCGGGTTTCAAAGGATTAAGGGTTTTTCTAGTGTTATAATCTCGGGTTTGATATCCAAAACAAGGGTTTAGATCATTTGTTCTTCATCATTCATCCTTCCTAAGGTTATCTAAATACCTTTATACTTTTCATTTCATGATTTTATGTGTTTACATGTTCTTTATAGCTAAATCACCATTTAGAACCTTTGAATATGTAAAAAGAGTTTTTACCTATGGTTATGAAATTATACACTTTTTCTTATGTCATGTTGTTGTATATATCATGGAATAATAGATCTATAAGTATGTTAACATGTTGTTTAAGTATAAACATGATTATGTATAAATTAGGGTTTTTAAAGTGTTTAAAGAAAGTATACTCTTGGATAATAAAGGGCTGTTTAAATTCGACACTTATACAGTAGGTTTTGACTTTTTATAAAAATAATACGCCTCATGACGATTCCAAAATGATAAGAAACTTGAAAAACCGATTTATAACGAAAAAGATACGATAAAAATACGATTTACGTTAATACCGGGTTTATAAAACTATTTTTATAAAAATTACTATTCATTACAGAAAGTTATATTTTTAAAACATCAAATATATGATATAACTTTTAAATACGAGATCGTAAAAACGGGTTTATAGCTGTTGTGAACAGTAAAATTACTATTCACAACAGAAAGTTGAAAATTTTAATATTTAATATTTTGATCACTCATCTTTGTACGAAAGCGTGGGCATAAGAAACGTCAAATTAGGGCTTAAAACGCAAAAGTTATGTTATATTTACTAAAACGATAATTATAAACGTTTTTACTTAATCAACCCAATTTTTCCAAAACATTTAGATGGTGATTGAGCTATATAGACCTATATGTGGTATTAGTTATCAAGTGCTATATTACTAGGGAATTTCATAATGAGGCCTCTTCAGATGTCGTATTGACGACCTGTTGGATTTACGATTTAAAGTGTCCTTGCTCCTCGTACGTCATGTCATGACCTCTTAAATTATGATAGCCCGAACGATAGTACGATGTAACTACTATAGGATTAGATATAATGTTATTAATTAAAGTACTCGGTACTTATACGACCTATATTGAATTAGGTTGCATTCGGGAATAATCGTGAAGCATTCCCATATTTGTTATATATTATCTGATCACTCACTTAAGGTGAGTTCATAACCCCACATTTTTTTTACGATTTCAATGATTTATAACTTTGGGGTAGAAACATGCTTTGTTTTATAAATTGGACGCAAGTGGATATTTTATATTGATTATGTGTTTGCCTAAGTAGCGATAACCCAAGTTGAGCCCATTATCATGAATTGTCAATTATGGTATAACTAATTGGATTGGTCTCAGTAAGCGCGAATGTTATTAATAGATCTATTTGGGAAACGACCTCCCTGTTCGGGTGTTTAGCTAACACCGGGAACGAACGATATAGCATGTCAAATTGGAGATGTTTCGGGTTAGACATCTAATAGGGCAGATTAGCAATTTATATTATTGCTAATAAAATTGTCTAGCTTCAGTGTCATGAGCTTAGGTAAATGTAATCGGATTTTTGTGATGTCTGCATCTGTTGCATTATCATGGGAAAAGTATTGCGGTCCTGCATAATATAATTTTTCTAACCTATGAATTCACCAACAATTTTTTTGACGTTTTAAGCAATGTTTTCAGGTGGTCAATAGGCACGAGGTGCCAGGGATACATTGGTGAAACTTTGGTTATCACGTTAAAGATTTAGACGTAATATGTTTTGGGAAATGTATTGTCAATCTTTGTAATATTAAACATGGAACAAGTAAAGTTATGTGCTTTGTGTAATAAGTCCTTTATCAAATCCAATGTATCATTTTAAACGACTTTTTGTCGTTCTTATATATCTTGTGCTATTGATCTATGAAGTGACAAGCCCCGGATATCCTTATTCCGCTGCGACCCAATTTGGGGGTGTTACAGATTGGTATCAAGAGCCAAGGTTATAGAGAACCAGGTCAAAATGTTTTTGCTGGACTATAACCGTTTTCAAACATTGCATTTATAAAAAAGGGTTTTTATGGGACACACTAGTTGCCGCATTAGTTAGTTGGACTAGATGCATTCATAACTGATATACGTGATTATAATATATTACCTATATTATAATAAGAGCCTTATATAATATACTCATATAAGTTATTTCTGCTGGTCACAGTAGTCATGTCAGCTGATTCCGCAGTTACCTATACTTCTGTTCACTCTGAGGCACGATCATGGAGTATCCCATCTAAGGATCCTTACGAGGAGGCTGCCCAACAGTTGTTACACCTGAAGAAAGACAACTCAATATTGTTTGTCAAGATAAACTCAACCAATTGTAAACGAGCTGCAGTTCAATTTTGAATACTTTAAGACACTAATTTTCAATCATGGATAAAAAATAATGAAAAGATGTTTATGATCTATAGAAAGTGAACTTTGTAACTAGAGAAGCAAAATGAATTTTTGAAAGATCAACTTTTGGAGTATCACTCACGCATGAAATTTAAATAAGCTGTTTTAGAAAATCATGACAGTGTAGGACAAATCACCTCCATGCTGAAATTGAACAACATGAAAAGAAAACCATCGAGATTCAAGAGGGTTTGCAAGTCAAGACTAAAAATACTTAAAAAGAGCTGTTCAAAGGTGGTGAAAAGCAAAGTGTTGTATTTTTAATTAAAAGAGACAACATGAAAAAGAACAACTTAAATGGGATATCAAAATATGAAGAATAAAAACACAAATCCTCTTGATTATTCTTAGGATTTCAAAAAATGAAAAAAACTTGAAGATCAGAACGTGTCTTTGGATTTTACGTTTTCAATTCAATAAAAAAGACACGGTCTCGCGCCGCGAGCAAACGGAAAGAAGAAAATTTTGCACACTTTTCTCTGAGAAAACATATGCATAAAGTTCTATACATGGCTGAGAATCAGAATCTTTTGTTTACCATATTTGAGTTAAAAACTAGACTGGCAAATGTTGAAAAAGGCAAGTCTGTAAATACTAAGTTTGACAAGAAAAATGTTTCTCAACCTCTTCTTTGTGTCACACCATTACACAAACACGTTATTCAAAAGAGAACGGATGTTCAAAAATCAAAAGAAAACCATGTCGTGTCAAAACCAGTCACTTTACAGACTTCACCTGCCAAAACAAAGAGTGTGGATAAAAAACAAACATAAAAGTCATAGCCCAGGGAATGTACAAAGTTGACACAACACATGAATCAACAAACAAACGAGCTAAGCATGATTTATCTCTACAAGTAATGAAAGTTTCATCAAGTGTTTATGAAGACCAATGAATAGAGATACACATGTCAAGAGATAGTGTCTTATCTAACTCTAAGAAGCAGCAAAGAAAGTAGCAGTTTACGTTAGAATAATAAGCAAACAGAAAAAAGCTCTCTGACAATGTTATCTCAACAAGAGATGTAATTGATGTTGATGTTGCAAAATGGCTGTCTAAAGCGAAAACTTTGTTTATGCCCAACCACAGCGCGCAGCCAGAGAGCGAGCGACCTGTTCCCCACTGTCACAATAGTGCCAACCCCTCAGCCACAGCGAGCCGCACACACACACACACACAGCGCTAGAGCGAGCTGCGAGAGAGAGACGCAACACAGGCATAGAGCGAGCTCGAGGTTTCTGTCGTAACCACCCTCAACAAGCACCCACTCACTCACATAACAAGCGCGCGCGACGCGCCAACCCCACTGCCGCTTAGCTTCACCACACCAAACTAACCTCCCAAACCAACAACCAAACACAACCCCACTCCACCTCTCTCCTGAACAAAATTGATCAACTGTTCTGACACCTCACCAATATCTCTATGTATGTAGTTCACTAACATCTATAGTTTGTACACACAAGAAGACATATCACTCTTCATTCTCAACGGTACACACACAACAGTGTCGTATACAACGAACACAAAACACACACATATGTAGTCTCCAACACAGAAGATTACCCACTCAAAACACTTATATATATCTATATCTGGAATAAACCATCCAGGAGCGGCCACCAATCATCGTACTGGGATATTTGTAAGTTTTGTTGAGCGGAGATAGATGATTTGATATCTTTATTGTATATATCTCTTGGGAGAGTCGACTCTGCCGAGCTGAGTTAGACATCAAAAAATTTGGTTTCACTGCAAGAGCAAAACAAACATTCATACTACATAACACTAAATAAATTCTAAATGTGGAAAAGCGAAAGACAACAGCCGCCCTCTTATGCATTTAATTCTAATAATTATAATACACTAGGAATATTCACACACAAGAACTTTTGCGCTATGAGATTATATGTTATACTCCGCAAAGAATATAAGAATAAATACTATAAAACTCAACAAATCTTAGACAATTAGAGACACGAGAAAAGTATAAATAACATTGAGGATAATAAATGTAATTTCTCAGTAGCACTGTATGAGACGATTAATAACAAAATGTAAGAATCTCAGAGAAGATGATTAATGATAAGCAGGTTAAATAAGCATACTCTAAAGATAAGGTACTGTGAGTGTTCACAACATATAGAGGGACATCTAAAAATAATATCACGCAGGTGGGGTGATGTTAGTCATGGTGGGGAGGGGTATCACACTCACATAATTGTTTTGAGGCTGAAAATAACATATAAACATTATAAATAAATGATAATAAATATAAAATGTTAAAAAAAAAATTTATAACATATATAATAGTATAGGTTAACCTAAAAAAAAATTTTTATTTACAATTAAAGTTTAGAATTATCTAACGCTTTCTCCTAAGAACTCGGATGTAACACAGCGAATTTATATCTAAAGGTAATGAGCATAATGGATATCAGATAAGACAAGTTACACACACGACTATAAGCAGTAGGGAGAGGGGTTTGGGTGGTGGGGGTTGATGATTGATATGGGAGTGGGGGTGGTTTGTATGGATTTTGATAGTGGGGGATTGGTTTTGTGAGGGTTGGGATGGGTATGTGGAGAGGTTGAGGTGGGTGATTGGTGGTGGTGGGGAGTGGGTGTTGGGGGATGGAGGGAGTTGTATTGGGTGGTAGGTGAGGGTTGTGTGGTTGTGGATTATGATAGGGTTATTTTTTTTGTTAGTTATATATGTGTAGTTATGGGATGATTATGATAAAGGTGTATAATGTCTAAGGCAACTTCGACAAAGTCTGGTTATGCACAGCAGACTCACCAACATCTTAAGTTTGGCACCCATATACTCTAACAGACTTGATTTGGGTTGATCCACACAAGTAATCTTTCTACTCCCTCACTACCCCATCCTCTTCACCCACACACAATCGTACTACGCCCATCCTACTACTGAATCCCAAAAATACCACATATGAAAAAAGATCACCCTAACTAAAACACTCCCAACTTCAGATGTATTCACTAGCGACATTCACCATGAGCTATCACACACCCCAAAAACACCCGCACACACACGACGCGATATGGCCAATCTATTAACCACCCACGATAAACCAAGAGCGACCAACCAACACCTCATGCCTCAACACTTCCTGCAAAACAATCCCTCACATGAGCTAGCGACGCAAATACACATACCCTTTGATCTCGGTCCAATCATTAACAACTAATACCACCACCCCGTGTCACTCGAAGAGAACACTACACAAGATTGGGCAAACTTCTAACCACCAGAGCTATCTATATGCTATCCATCCGAGTTGACCCACTCCCCCTGCCCTCCCAACGGGATTAAGCGAACCCTATCACACGCGCGCGCCCCAAACCTCACTCGACACCCGATCAATCCAATCGAGAATATAAGATAGGCGTCCATTGTCCTCTCCCAAGTACCTGCTCGACAACCCCAAGTCACCCACCTGCTCTATACAGTCTCACTCCACACATTGCAAGAAGCGCTATTAGAGAAACAACACACCTCACACACTATCTATAACAAGCTAAGATACAAGAACTATTACAATTGAACAACTAAATAAAGAGAAGTTTCTCCACCCAATAAATATAATACACCACATAGGAATAACTCTACTGTACAATAAGACAGATTAGAACACACAACATCCTCACTCGAGTTTCTTTATTCCTAAACGTAACACACATATAGCTTGTGTTTTTTTTGCGAAGGATATGGCTAAAAATTTCAGCAATAAAAAACCACACTCAATAAATCAAAATAGCAAAAAGTTTGCAAGATTCGTACAGACAATGGTACCGAATTCAAAAATGCAACTCTTAAAGCTCATTATGAAAAGTTAGGCATCAAGCAACAATTTTCAACTGCTCAAACGCCTTAGCAAAATGGAATAGTTGAAAGACGTAATCGAACTCTTGTTGAAGCTGCTCGTACGATGCTTATCTTTTCTCGATTACCTGAATTTATTTGGGCTGAAGCAGTGGCTACTGCTTGTTTTACTCAAAATTAGTCAATCATTCATACACGACATAACAAAACACCTTATGAGCTATTAAGTGGCAGAAAGCCGAATGTTGAATATTTTCATGTGTTTGGTTCATTGTGTTATCCAACAAATGACCAAGTTGATCTTCAAAAAATGAAACCAAAAGCAGACATTGAGGTCTTTATTGGTTATTCAAAAACATCAAGAGGGTTTCGAATCTATTACCGACGCACTAAAAAGATTATGAAAACCATACATGTCAAGTTTGACGAGCTTACAGCTATGGCTTCTGAACACGATTGTTTAGAACCCAAGCTTCAACGATTCAAAAATTATAATTCATCAGCAGAAACAATGAATACTCCATCTAAAGAAGATTTAGATAATTTGTTCGGTCTAATGTATGAAGAATATTTTAAGAAAAAGTTTTCTGATACACCTATCAATTCCACTGCACAACCGACTTAAATTCATGAAGACTTACCTTCCACATCTTCAATTATTGTTGACGAACATGAGACTCCTCCCATTGTCACTACATCTGATGAACAAACCTCTCTAATCTCTTTAACTAAGGCTGATGAATTCAATCAAGAAGATTCTGCTAATTTTGATGGCAATTCATAGTTTGTTCAATATAATCCGCCAAGTCATGAGGAAATTGAGTCATCAACAACGGCTCTAGAACCATCAAATGTGCAGAATTTCCACCAAGTACAACCCTTAACTCACATTTGGACAAAAGATCATCCTCTAGACCAAGTTATTGGTGAACCATCCAAACCTGTCATGACTCGCCAACGGCTACATACAGATTCTGAGGTATGCATGTATGCATTAACCGTCAGCACTATTGAACCAAAGAATATCAAAGAAGCTATGGCAGATCATAGTTGGATTGAGTCTAAGCAAGATAAGTTGAATCAATTTGAGAGACTTCAAGTTTGGGAACTCGTTTCACGACCAGAAGGAAAGAATATTATTGCTCTCAAATGGCTCTGGAAGAATAAGTGTGATGCTGAAAATATTGTGGTTCGAAACAAAACTCGTATTGTGGCAAAAGGATACAGGCAGGAAGAAGGCATTGATTTTGAAGAGTCATTTGCTCCTGTTGCTCGTCTTGAGGCCGTTTGAATGTTTATTGCTTATGTTGCTCATAAAAATATCACTATCTTTCAAATGGATGTTAAAACGGCTTTTCTCAATGGTCATTTGAAAGAAGAAGTTTATGTCAGCCAACCTGAAGGGTTTATTGATCTAGAATTCCCAGATCACGTCTACAGGTTGAAAAAAGCTCTATACGGTCTTAAGCAAGCACCTCGTGCATGGTATGATAAATTGTCTTCTTTTCTAATTGAACATGGTTTCACTAAAGGTATTATTGACCCGACTTTATTCACACAATGTCACGGGGGAGACATATTACTTGTTTAAGTTTATGTTGACGACATAATTTTTGGATCAATAAATCCAGATTTTTCAAAACGTTTTACAAACCTAATGAAAAATAATTTTGAAATGTCAATGATGGGTGAACTAAAGTTCTTTCTTGGACTTCAAGTTCATCAATCTCCCCGTGGCATATGCATAAGTCAGTCACAATACGCGATTGAATTGTTAAAGAAACATGGTCTGGATGAGTGTGTCTTAATGAGTACATTTATGGCAACTGAGAGGCTGGATGCTGATTTACAAGGCACTCCTATTGATCAAATGACTTATGGTCGCATGTTAGGAGGGCTTATGTATCTAACAGCCAGTCGTCCAGACATTGCTTTTGCTACTTTTGTATGTGCTTGTTATCAAGCACGTCCTACGGTCAAACACCTCAAAGAGGTTAAACGGATCTTTCGGTACCTAAGACAGTCCTATAACATGGGACTATGGTATCCGAAGGATTCCGGATTTGAACTAATTGCATATTCAAATGCGGACCATGCATGATGTAAAGATGATTGTAAAAGCACATCAAGAGGATTGCAATTTCTAGGTTGAAAGCTTGTAAGTTGGAGTTCGAAGAAACAAGATTGTACTGCGATGTCTACTGCTGAGGCTGAATATGTTTCCTTGTCTGCATGCTATGCACAAGTCATTTGTATGCGTACACAACTACTAGATAATGGATACAAGTACAACCGGATTCTGATGTATTGTGATTCAAAGAGTGCCATTGCTATCTCATGCAACCCAGTCCAGCATTCTAAGACAAAACACATAGACATCCGGTATCATTTTATTAAGGAACATGTTGAGAAGGGTACTGTGGAACTTTACTTTGTCGGGATAGAATACCAACTTGCGGATCTATTTACTAAAGCTCTTCCAAAAGAATGCTTTGAGTATCTAGTTCATTGCATTGGTATGAGATGTATGACTCTAACACAGTTGGAAAGCCTGACAAAGTCATCTTCTTGAAAATATCATACATCAAAAACATGTAAATACATTTTTCAAAAACAAAAGAAAAAATTGAAAAATACAAAAATTCAAAAAGATTTTTTATTAAAAAAAACAAACAAACACATAATTTAAAGATCACATGATTAGATTCATGATTCCAAGTTTTTATAAAAAGCTTTCAATTGAAAATACGGAATCATAATCTGCGGGGGAGTAATTGAAAATTTTTCATTCATATACATCATTTCGGAAATAAAATAAAAACAATGATCTCTCAAATAAACTGAATTTGAAATATGCTATATTTTCAAGGGGGAGTTTTTATTTTAAACTCAAACATCTTCATTTTCGGACTACGTGCTTAGTATGATTTCATTCCAAGGGGGAGTTTTTGATAATGGTGGACAAATTTTGAAATGACTTCATTACTCGAGGGGGAGTTTTTGAAAAAATCAAAATCAAAATTCGGAATGTAAAACTAAAGGGACTGAAAGTGTAATTTCTGAATCTTTTTCGGTTGCTATAAAAGGAAGAAATGATTTTCATTTTAACTTTTCTTTCACCGAGTCCTCTTATCGAGTTTGAGCAGAAAATCAACGAAAGCCTTTTGAGTTCATTACAACGATTACAAACGTTTTTCTTACTCAAACATAAGTTGGCATGATTTGTAGTTCAAATAATACATGTGTTTGCATTATCGAGTTTACACTCGGTAATATTTAGGATTACCGAGTTTGTGTTTTATAGATTTTATGCAACAAGATTGAAATCAAGGATGATAATAAACAATGTTTATGAAGAATTTAAATAGCTTAGGAATGGTTAACTAGTCGCTGAAATTGAAATTCAGAAGTGTATGATGTTTATCGAGTTTGATTGTTTGTCTACTGTTTGGAGTCTAAAAAATGATAATAGAACATAAATTGAATCGAATTTGGTTTTTTCATAAGTTAAAATGATTCATTGTTTATCTAGTTTGTGAAACTCAGTAATAGTCAAATAGTCAAACTCAGAAGGGTCAAAAAGTCAAACTCGGTGGTGTCAAAAAGAAAAAATTTAGTGAAATGCATTTGTGGAAAAGTGAAGTTGTATTGAGAAAGAAATAATTTTGATGATTAATGATTATGATGATTAATGCTTTCCTTGATGGTCTGTGGAACAAAAGATAAGTTTTCATGTGCTTCGTGTGAAAACATCAAAATAATTTTGAGACGAAAAAAAATCAAGTTTTTTATGAATTCTAAGCTAGTTGGTCCATATATATCTATTTATGTTTAATGGTGGACTAAAGTCATGTTCCGGTTTTCGGCAGTTTTCTGCAATGATCAAGAATGAGGAGGGAGTGACTTAGTGTCCATTCATTAGTGAATTAAATTTGTTTGTATTCATTGTATAGAAATCCATACAAAAGTAATAGTGAAAAGGTTTTTTTTCTAAACTTGATCTAAAAATTCAAAATCTCAATTGTTTCAAGTGGACTAAGTCTTGTGGTTTCGCCGCTTTTCTGCAATGAAACAGAATGAGGATGCACGTGAGTTTTAACTTAGTGTCCTTTTAATTGTGTTTTGTTATTATTTTGATTCTTGTTATCATTATATAAAGAAAGTTTTTGTAAAAGATTTATGGAAAAAATTCTCCAAAATATGTTATTGTATCAAAAAGGATACTCTTTATATAACAATTTTTAAGAAGTTGTATGATTTCTCTTGAATTATTAGGAAAAGAGTCTTGATTAAAATTCAAAAAAGAGAAATCCTTCATCATTTCTTGTAAAGAGTATCATGTCACTAAGAATTTCTGGTCGAGGATATTCTAAAAACATTACAAAGAGAGAGCTAAAATCCATCACCGCGATAAAGTAAATCAAAAGTGTGTTTCGAAAAAGATTGCCAGAAACACACAAAAATGATAAATCAAAGAAATAATTCGAAATAAAGCGTATGTCATGTGCTAAGAAAAAGCCAAGATGAGCAATGAGAAAAGAAACTGACAAAAAATATGTATTCAAAAAAATAGAATTGCCAGAACATATAAAACAGACAGAGTGGAAAAAGACAAAATTGTCAAAAGAATTATTTGTTACCTAACATCTCAATTTTATTCATTCAGTAATCATCATGGCACAACAACAACATGCAGCTGATGTTTATCCAAATGAACTGTGTCCTCCGAACAAACGATATGATCTTATGGATGCCAACAAGAAGGTTGATCTTGATCATGTGCAGTGTCCACCCGAAAGCAAAATACTGACGAATATCATCAAGAATCCTCCTTTACAATTCAGTATTGTTGCTTCTTCCTCTGTATCATGGATTTATATGGCACAATTCTGGCATACTTTGAAGGAAGACGGATCAAAGTATAGGCTCAAGTTTATGCTTGACAAGAAAGAGCTTTCTCTTACACTAGATGACTTTAGGACAATCTTTCGCTTACCACAAGCAAATGACAACAATCATAATTCATTCGTGCCACCACCATCATTTTCTGACATGGTTCCATTCTATAAACAACAATTGGGCTTTATAATGGAGCTAAAGACATCATCAAGCTTTAAGACAATTGGTCTTCTGCAACCATGACAAACGTTATGCAAGATATTTTCCAAGTGCTTGACAACACGTGTCACTGGATGGGATCAACCGCCATTGCAGATAATGTAAATGATGTATTGCTTTGTCAATAACATTCATGTGGATTATGCGGAGCTAATATGGTAAGGACTTTACTATTCTCTTCATCATTCAACATCTTCGATTCCGTATCTAATGTTTACAAAGATCATCGTTAGTTCGTTTTACTTGGACTATCTTCCTGAAATCCCAAGACGTGCTCGAGACTTTTGTCCACAATATGCAAGATGATGAACATAATGAAAAAATATCTTTAATTCTGGGAGCACTAGATGAAGTTGGCATGTAAATTCCAGATTGGATGATCACTGAAGAGATGATGCAAACAAAGCATTATAGGATGTATGCAGAGGTGTTTGGGTTAGATGTTCCTCTGACTCAGTCACAACCGACTGAGTCTACCCAAAGAACACATAGGACACCTAGCGCCCCTAGGTCACCTACCCCTAAAAAGGATACATCAGAGTCAAGTGCTCCAAAACGATCTACTGTGATTCGTTTCCGTCTTCCTAAAAGGAGATCTACACGTCTAACTCCACCAGCTCCAGTATCAACTGTTGATAAAGCAGATGAGATGATCTTACAAGATACATTACAAGTAAGTCTTGTTGAGCACAAAAGTCGAGAAGAGCAAGAAGCTAGAGAAAATGTGGAACTGGTTAACAAGCACTTGGCGTCTGAAGAGACTAAAAAGATGATAGAAGGATCTGAGAATGTTATTGATGATAGTTTACCTCTAGAGCAAATGTTGACCAAAGATTCCCAGGCACTATGTTAGTGCCCAGGGTGATAAGAAAGTACGGAGGTGGAGATCTCTTATGATGAAGATGGTGGAAATTACTTTGTTGTCATATGTCAATGATAATGAATAGGAGGAGATAATAATGATGAAGTGTATGAATTAAAGCGAAGGGAGAAAGGATGATTGTTGAGGAGTCTAGGAATAAACATTCCCCACACACCAATTAGATCTCCTAGGACTATACTAAGCTCGTATTTTCTTTTTGGGATACTGTGAAACTCTAGGAATTTGACTGGTAACTGACACTCAAACAACCATCATCATCAAGATCAACCAACACCAAATTGTCCTAAATCAAATCGACTTCTGATATTATTCAAAGCCTAACCTGCTCGGTTTCAAATGAACAATAATGTCTTTCAGATGTAAAAGGACGGTTATCATATTTGTTTAAACATCTCATTAGAGAGATTGTGGCAAGGAAGTCATTCGATTCGCTTGCTAATACTCTCCAAGAAGTATTGGTCACAATCACTACCCCTATGGTAGATACGCATATTAAGGAGCAGGTTAAAAAGCAAGTTCCTGAGCAGGTTAGAGATCAAGTTCCAGTGTACGTTGCGGAAGGGCTGATTATGGAAAAACAAAAGACTAAAGAAGATATGGAACGGATGATTGCTAAAGCTATTTTACAAGAGACGAGAGAATATACAACTGAAATCTCCTTACAAATTTAGAGAATGCATTGATATCCCATTCCTTCTATTTCGGTCGATGCATCAGTAAGAAGTTATATGTCTGAGTCACATCTCATGTTCATCCAAGCTTAAACCACATATCACTCATTTGTTCAGACTCAACATATCAACTTTATCTCTCTATGAAAGACCAATCCTCAATTCTACAACAAGACATAGCATATCGATTTTCTTGCACTTCAAATGAAGTTTAAGATTCTTCAGGTTAACACAAACAACTACATGATCAGGGGGACAATCCTTCATTGATGGATGTCATTTGAGGGGGAGAATCAGTGCAATAGCGGCAGGAAGACATTCTGAGTACTGAAGCATAATATGTTTGGAGAGGGTTTCATCGTCTGGACAAGTCAATGAAGAGGAACGAGGTCCATCAACTTCAGGTAATCAAGAGCAAGTAGATGATTATGATTTTTAGACTGATTCTTATGCTTCAGATGATGATGAAATACTGATGAAGCAAGTGTCACAAGATATTATGGAAGAGGTATCACTGACTATTGATGAAGCAAAGTTAAAGAAAATGGTTGATGAGATGTTGAGACAAAGATGTACTTTAGGAGATGAGCATCAATATCATATTGATCAGATGAAGAATTTCTTGAAAAGTGACATTGTTTGGGAAAGTAGAAAGGAAATTCTTGTCTCTCCACATCCATGAAAGACCACACCTCTCGTTTAAAGATGTTAAAGAGATCTTGAAGCTCCAGCACTATCTCTTATAAATCAAGACCTTTTGTATCTAAAGAAAGGAAGTTCAGGGCCTGAGAAGATCTAATGTCTCTTTACAGTTTACTTTTAATTTTATTTAATGATGATGATATCGAGAAAGAAGAAAGAACTTCCTAAGGACGTGATAAGTGTGTTAAGAAATTTAATCCTTATGCTCGATATGGTGTTGAACATTGGAAGAATCCTCATGCAAAGATCTTCTACATAAGGAAACAAAAAGAGCCTGGAAAACCAAAGGAAGAGATTATTTGATCTCAAGTCATAAGGATCAAGACATACGATTGGGAATTAGGTCATGGAACCAAGTTTATCACGAGATAGTTGTAAGAAGGAAGCTAATGGTGCCTTGTGTCGATTAACCTGAGCCTGATCTACAAGAATTCTCAATAGGAATGATTATTAAGATATGTTATTTTGCTGATTATGAATGGCAAGGTTCCTGACTATGCAGAAACAGGGTTGCTATGGTCTTTATCAGTATTCATCAGAAGTTCAGTGATATAGGAAAGAGTTCATGATTTTCAACTTGGAATTGAAAGTTATCAACAGAAAGTTAATCTCACTGCACCAATAATATCTTTCCCAGGAGTTGAAAAGCACAAAATGTTCTCCATCTGTAGGATCCCGTATAACACTTCACTTCATATAATCGATCATGAATTTGAACTAGAAATGAGATGAGGAATTCAGTTGTTTTTAGAGAAAGAAAGAAGAGAGAGAGATGAGAGATTTTTTAGGAATGAAAAAGATATTATTTAGATATTTTGAACAACTAACTTTTCCAAGTGGAAAAGTTCCTTATATACTCCGACACTTAAAAGTAACGCGCGGGATATTTAACTAGGACCCGGGCTCGGGTTTTGCTTGGGATTAAACCCGAAACATATACAATATTAGATTATCTATCGAGCCCGATTCCCGATATTATCCTATTACAACATTAACTAATTGATTGACCGAGACTTAAATACATAATGAACGAACTTCCAGTTCGACTCAATATTTTGAGGCTAACAATCTCCCCCGAAGTGAGTTCATTGATGACACTCCTTCATGAGATAATGAGATAGCTTTTGTCATTTAAGCTCATGTGGTCTTGGTCTTTCTTTTTGTTCTTTGTTGTAGGTTTGTTCCTTCATGCTTTGCGATCTTTACTTTTGGCCTTTTGTCATTGTCTTTATCGTCTATGCCATATTGCGATCTTGTGTCTTTTACCAACATTCTCATACTATGCTTTATCTTGAAAGCTTCAAATCAGAGTTAGCGGAAGTCTTTGTAGTTTAAATCTTGAGCTTTCTTGATAGTTTGTCTTTGTAGATTGAGCATGAACATGTGATTGAGGTTGTCGTCACCATGTTTTGATGACAGGTTTATGTTTGTGATACTGAGGAAAATGTATTTTGAAATATCAATCGACGTGTCACTCGTTAAAGTGTTTTTGTAACACATCGAGAGTGTCAAGCTTTTATCAAAATTCATCAACCGTCAATTCATTTACTGGACCATCTCGTGATCTAGTTGTCACAAGTTTGATTCATATAGAATCTCGCAAGTCACCTACCAAGAGCTTGTTTGATGCTGGCTCAAGCAGGATTTCCATCTTCATTGTGAATACATTAGTATCACTCGGATGTTCTGGTAATGCACATTAATATTGTCTTAGGACTATTGATAACAGCTGTGAACTGTGATGTTCAACAAGTGTTTGAAATGGAATGTGTACTTAACGAGATTTTATTGATCTCTTGGCATCTAGACTCGATTAGTGCTTTTTGAGTTTTAGTACTCGGAGGATAGAGCAGATTCCACTATTTCAATATCAACAATCTCGGAGTGAGATGTCAATAGATAACGTGTGTATCTCCGTGACAAATGAGACAAGTTTCTGTTGAGAGAAACCCGAATGGCTGAGAAGGGTTGTGCATTGCATCACTGGGTCCATGATGTCGTTTTCAATGTCAGCAATCAACTTGTGATTCTGACAGCATATGTATTGACCCGGTTTCTGCCTTAAGTTGTGTGGAGGGCTTCTTTGTTTAGACCCTTTATCCATAAAAAACAAATTTTTTTTTTTCTTTTTTAATTCTTCAACGCCTTCAATGCTTTACCAAGCGTCATTACTAACACCTTGTTGTGATTGTTCCAGTGTTAGCTCAATCTTAGTCGGCATATATTCCATATCTTCATCTCTAATATACTAAAGGACTGCTATTTTTAACTTTGGATTATCCTTGGGTAGATCCTCCGGTTCTGGTTGGATCATAGGATTGATTCCTAACCTAACCACCTTATGACTTCAGAATCGTCGTGAAATTAAGATGTTGTTGGGTATAAGATCGAACCATAAAACCTTTTCTTCAGCACATTGAGTCGAATAGATCATATTTTAATTACATTTTCTCCTCTTATTTTAAATAATAAACACTTAGTTTTTGAAATACCTTGTGATTAAAATATGTCTTGAAAAATCTGTGGGAGAAAATATGGTCAGCATGAATGGTTTGGAACATTTTGATAATAGTTTTTGTAATACATATGAATGGTCGTTATGATGTATCCAAGATCATTTAAAACCTTGATTTTTCGAAAAACTCCCCTCAAAATAAAGACCAATTGAAAAAATTGTTGTCTTTTGAAAACATTGTGTGTGGTTGGAGGTGTTGAACACACATATTTGAAAAGATTATGATTTGTCATCGATGGAAATTCTTGAAAAAAACCCGTGTGCACTTTTTGAAAAACCAAATGTTAGAGGACTTCTCTTCTAACGATAAGGGTAAGCGCACTGAAACGTACACTATCCTTTTTCTTGAGCTAAAGATATTGAATGTCTTGTAAGAATAGCTCAAGACCGAGAAGTGTTGGTAATTTTCTGTTAGGAGGGATAAGTTTATAAACCTTTCCTTTATTTGAGTGGGTTATGTACTGATATTTGCACAAAGCCATCTTGAGAAAATTAGAAATGAACATGTTTTGAAACTATTTGCAACTCTCGCTCGAACTTCATTTACACACCCGTGTCAATGTTAATCGACATTTCTAAGCACGTAAATGTTATCGATTCCAAGAGACATGTCGAGAAGAATCTTTTTGGAAATTTTCTAATTTTCTGATTTTGTATTTTCTTTTTGAAGTTTTATATTTCAGTGTTTTGATTTCTCAAAAATATGTCATGGTGATGTTGAGATGATATCAAGCCAAACTTTTTTTTCAGAACCTCCACTTCCGCTTGGAGTCAAACATCTCTACCATCTTCTGAAAGATCTTAAACCGATCCTCAGGAAGGGCTTTCCTTAAAACATGTCAGTAAAATTGGTATTCAGTTCTAAAATAGATAGTTCAATTATAACATTTTCAAACATGTTCCTTTATGAAGTGATTACCGAGTATGGGTTGTGCTTTTGTCTTTGAATGTTGCACTGGGGTTGTTGTGATTGATATGGCTGACTGGAGTGTCGCAATACAATGGTATTATTGTTGTGTTGAAGCCATAATCTTTGAAGTTCGTGTCCTCAATCCACATTACTTGAGCTCTACAAACTTGCAGATAACGCCACGTACTCTGCCTCTGCTGAAGGACTTCCAGGTGCAGTTTTGTTTCTTTGACATCCAGCTTACAATGTTTTTCACCAAGGTACTGTGTCTCCAGATGGTGCTTTACGAGTATCAAGGCATCCGGCATGGTCAGCGTCGAAAATGCTGTTAGTTCAAAGCCAGATCCTTTGGATACCGAGTTCCCATGTCTAATGGTACACTTTTGTATTTAAAGATTCTTTTAAACATCATTGAGGTGCTTGTTTATTGTGATGATTGGTGGCATGATAACGTGCACAATAGCATACTGCTTGCACTAAGTCTGGTCTAATCTATGAGCCCGTGCATGGAATCATATACAAGAATAGCAAGAAAGAGAAAAGGGTGATGAGACATTCAGAGATTCATAAATTTTGTGATGCAACGTTAAATAGAGTATTAGAAGGATTAAAGAGTTACAATAATGATGTTAAGTATGGTTATGTACAAAGAGAACTCACCAATGATGAAGTTGAGTATCTGAAATTGTTTTAAGAAGAGATTGAAGTAAGATTGAAGTATCGTAATCAAATGAGAATATGGGAGATGTATGTGAATGGAAGACCAACAATTGGACCTTCAAAGAGGAACGACCAGAATATCGACCCTTGGGGGAGATTGTTAGGTTCATAAAAAGTATCGATTATGTGGTTTAGTTATATTTAGTTAATAGACTTTATTTTGATTAGAATAAAGTAGCTTGTAATAAGGTATATTATGCTAAAAGAAATAAATTGCATAATTACCAAAGAAATAGGGACTAGAAGTGAAAAAATAAAGAAGGAAGGGTCCTTTCTTCTCTATAAAACCCCTCTAAATCCATTCATTAGAGGGTTTTTTCTTGTATAAAAACATTTTCCCTTTCCCTCCATTTTATAACATTTGAATTTTAAATACTTGCCCTCTTCTACTATTCTCTCTAAGCTTTCATGAACAATATGTATGATTCAAGATAAACAAGACCTATCAGATCTAATTTATGTACGAGAAAGCGTGCATTCATCCTTCCGTAGCACAGTTAAAAAAAACTATGTTCAAGATAATTCTAGTTGTATACCAAAATTTTTTTAAAAGAAAAAAAACCTAAAAATTCTCTTTTTCTATGGGCGAAAAAAACAGGCTCCCTCAACTTTTAGTTTTACATATTTAGGGGTCACTATACAAAAATTTAGAGATAACAGCCATTTATTACAGGTGTGCAGAATCTGCGCACCTTTGCCATTTCGGCTATAACTAATTCATTCGACATCGAATCGGGTCGAGTCAACCGGCAAAATGATCACAAGACATAGGGCTAAAACCTAGTATTTTTACTTAATACCCAAAGCCTACTGATTTTTTCCAGATCCTAAGTTTTTATTAATGGATCGGATTTTGAAAACTATAAACTAGTTTAAGGGTGTAACAGGTTTGCTAGGGTTTTTGGGTTTAGGATTTTAAATTTTGGGATGTGTATGGGCTAGAATGGTGGGAAAGAAATATTTAAATACTATGCTATAAGTGTTTGTAACTTGTGTTTAAAAGGTTGTACGAAATCTAGAACTAAATTGGAGGGAAAATGAGCTTATTTGAATTTGTGCTTTATTGGATGGTACATTTGAGCTTTAAGGAGTTGTACCATAGTTTAGGAGAGAAAATATATTCAAAATTTATGCTATGGAAACTTTTACACTTGTCTTATAAGCTTGTACATTCATTTTATATGTAAACATTACATATAATTAGGGTTTTGATATAAACGTTTAAAGTTCGTTTTGAAAGAACGTTATGAAAAGTATGTTAAATAGATAACGTTTAATAAAATGGTGATTAAAACATATTGCTTGACATATTATAACGTTTACTTGCCATAAACGTTGATGAAATTGGCATAGGTAGGTTGCGTGAGCTCGTTTACTTTGGTTATGTAAGTTACGTTGCATAATGGGTGGAATAAAGCAAAAATATTCCCGTGAAAAATGTTGTACTTAATTTAATAATATAACAACCCGCAATTTTCAACAATGTAATTTTCCATCTATTAAATTAGATGCATTGTATTACCTATCTATTAAATTAGATGCACTATATACCACCTTTTATAGGGAAATTTGTGCTTTATCTCATTATACAACGTAACTTGCATCTCTAAAGTAAACGAACTCACGCAACCTCTATCAATGCCATCTATATCTATGTTTACATCATGTAAACATCCAAATATGTCAAGTCTATATCTTAAGTTTATTTTTACCAAGTACATTATCAATCTAACTTACCATTTGCAACGTTACTTCAAAATAAGCATTAAACGTTAACGTTTATATCAAAATCCTAACTATATGTAATGTATACATATAAAATGAATGTACAAACCTTTAAAGCATGCGTACAAGTATACAATGCCCAATATTTGAATAACGTTTCCCTCCAAAATAATGTACAACTTTCTAAAACTCAATGTACAAGTCATTGGTAAACCTGTTATGCTTTATTTAAACACAAGCTCCATGTGTAATGAATCGTGGGTTAGGAGTAGTTTTGCTCGGTGCTTAATTGAGGTTAATTCAGAGGCTGAACTCGTGGATGGTGTTACTATTGGTATTCCATCTCTTTATGGAGATGGTTTTACCAAAGAAACCATCCGTGCTGAGTATGAATAGAGGCCACGCAGATGTGATATATGTAAGATTTTTGGTCATGTTCATGACTATTGCCCTAAAAAGCTGATGACTCCTCCTATTGTTACTACTTCTAATGTTATTACTCCTACTATTGAGAAGACTAATGATGGTTTCCAAACGATGGGTAAAAAGAAGAAGAGGAAAGGTAAGTCCAAGTCTACTAATGCTGGTCAGTTTATTGGTCCTTCGGTTAAACATAATGTTAGATATGAGCCAAAGGCAACTACAACTGTACCAAAGAAGGGAGCTACTTATGTGGGTAATACATCTCAATCTTCATCTATGTTAAAGATAACTCGTAATTCATCTAAGAAAGATAATCTCTTCATGTCTAATTCTTTTTCTGCCTTAAATGATGATGAAGAAGATGATGAATGTTGAAATTGTGCATGATGAATCAGCTAACTTAAACACAAAAGCTAGTGGAAGTTCACCTTTTACGGCTGTTGCTGGTTAGCTTGTTTAGTTTTTTCATGTGTTCTAGTCAAAACTTGTAGTTAAGTTAATTAAGCTAATACGGCCCAAAGGCCCATAGTAAGCCTACTAAGGCCCATAGCCAGTTATGTTTGTAAGTATAAATACCCTCTCCATGCCTTGGAAAGGGGGTTGGTTGGTTCTTGTATTCATTTATCACTTAATGCATTTCATATTTCTTTCTTTCTCTCTCTAGAATACACCCTTCCTTCCACTCACTCTCTCTCTAGTTCTTGCTTGATTATTCAAAGATTACTTGTATTCTTCAATTGGTATCAAGAGCCATAGAGTGGTGTGTTTAGTTTTTGTGTTTAAACTTTTTGGTTCGTTTGTTTTATTTGCAAAATCGTCCTTTATTTTTTTTCTTTTAATTCCAAAGCTATTGTGTACACTAAAGGACTATTTACCTTGGTAAATATGATCTAGTATCTTTATGATATAGGTGTATAAGCTTAGAATCAGGAAAAACATCATTTTTGTGTTCGAAAATCTTATAAAGAGCAAAATCTTGATTTTATTTTTTTTGGCTTAAAAACCTTAAAGTTTTTATTTTTCTTGTTCTTATAGGTTTAGTAACACTAGTTGTACAAGTATTTTTGCAAAACAATCATCAAAAAGGTTTCTTTTTGTGTTTTTAAGTTTTTTGGTTTCGTAGTAGTGGAAATCGAACAACCTGAGTCGAACAACACAAGTCGAACAACTGAGTCGAACAACTCAAGTCGAACAACTAAGTCGAACAACTCAAGTGGAACAACCTGAGTTGAACAACTCGAAGTCGAAAAACTTGGCTTAGTTGAAACCGAACAACTTGTCTTAAGAGGAAACCGAACAACTCGATTTGTGTTGAAACCGAACAACTAGAATTGTGTTGAAACCGAACAACTCGACTACGTGGAAATCGAACAACTTGACTCTAGTTGAAACTGAACAACTTAACTTCAGTTGAAACCGAACAACTTGGTTTAGTTGAAACCGAACAACTTGTCTTCAGTGGAAACCGAACAACTTGATTTTTGTGGAATCTGAACAACTCAAGTTCTCAAAATTATACGGTTTATTTCGTTGACTTGTAAAATCCCGTGAAACATTTACTTGTTTTTCCTGGTTTTGTCAAGAATTGTAAAATCCCGTGTAGTTTATAGATTTAAAACACTTTAAAGAGAACTTAATTAAACACAATTTCTTTCTACCACCGTTCGATCAACCAAGTAATCTTTTAAACATACCAATGGCGACCTTTGCTGACAAAGTGATTCCTTCGGGTGTTGACAATCGTCCACTCATGTTGGAAAATGAAATGTACGATTCCTAGAAAAGCAGAATGGAGCTATATATTTTGAATAGAGAACATGGAAGAATGATCCTTGAATCCGTTGAAAATGGTCCACTCATTTAGCCTTCAATTGAAGAAAATGGAGTGACCAGACCAAAGAAATATTCTGAGTTATCTCCTATGGAAGCAATTCAAGCTGATTGTGATATCAAGGCAACAAACATCATTCTTCAAGGACTTCCACCTGAGGTCTATGCATTGGTTACTAATCATAAAGTCGCCAAGGAACTTTGGGAAAGAATTCAACTTCTCATGCAAGGAACTTCATTGACGAAACAGGAAAGGAAGTGTAAGCTTTATAATGAATTTGATAAGTTTGCTTATAAAAAGAGGGAATCACTTCGTGGATTCTACTTGAGATTTTCACTGCTACTCAATGACATGAACATCTACAACATGAAACTGGAACAATTTTAAGTGAACACAAAGTTTTTGAATACTCTTCCTTCGAAATGGAGCAAATTTATGTCAGATGTCAAACTGGTTAGGGATTTGCACACAACTAACATTGATCAGCTTCATGCTTATTTGGGACAGCATGAATTTCATGCAAATGAGGTTCGTTTAATGCATGAACACAATTCTGATCCGCTTGCTTTGATTGCAACTCATCAGATGACCCAGTCTCCTTATCAAACTCATATCAAAACACTCAATTTCAACCACAAGTTTCATCATATCAGTCTCCAGAGTATGGTTTACCTTATCAATCTCACCAATACTTAACTCATCAATCATCAACACCTCTTTCAATCACTTATCCAACCAATGATTATCAGTCATCAATTCACCACAACATCTATTCTCCATCATCATCTATTCCTCAATTGGAATATGCTCCCTAAGTTAATTAACAATCTGAATTTTCCTAACAAGACTCAGGTTTAATTGTTCTAGTGTTCCAGAAAGGTGATGATCCCATTGATGCCATCACTCACATGATGTCATTTTTGACTATAGTCGTCACTTCCCGTTATCCCACTACTAATAACCAGCTGAGAAATTCTTTTAACCGTAGGCAACAAGTTACCATTAATAATAGAAGAGTAACATTACAACCAATTCAGGGGAGACAAACTTCTTTAGCTGTGGGTACTTCAAGGACTTACACTTCAGGAGCAAGTGGTAGCAGTTCTAGAAAACAAAGGACGGTTACTTGCTTTAACTGCAAAGGGGAAGGCCACATGTCTAAACAATGCACCAAACCTAAGAGGAAAAGGGATGATACGTGGTTTAAGGAGAAAGTGTTACTGGTTCAAGCTCAAGCACATGGACAAATTTTAAATGAGGAGGAACTCACATTTTTGGCAGATCCAGATATTCCTGAAGGTCAATGCACACACACAGACATTACTCATAATGCTGCTTATCAAGCTAATGATTTGGATGCATATGACTCTGATTGTGATAAACTTAACACTGCCAAAGTTGCTCTCATGTCGAATTTATCTCATTATGGTTCAGATGCTCTTTCTGAGGTACACAATCATGATAACGTGAATAATGATATGACTAATCAAGTTGTGCAGGCTAGGCCGTCTTCTGAACAGTCAAATGTTGTGGACCATTCAAAGACTAAAATAACCAGTGATAGCAATATCATTCCTTATTCTCAGTATCTAATTGAATCACAATAGGTAGCTGTTCAAAATTCTAACTCTTTTGCACAACAAGATGATCTGATATTATTTGTGATTGAACAACTAAAAACATAAGTAGTTAATTGTACCAAGATGAATCTAGAAAATAAAAGTGTCAATGAAACTTTAAATGCTCAGCTTGAAAGATATAAGGAACAAGTTAAAGTGTTGAAAGAAGGACAAAATGTTGATCTAAAGAGTTAAGATAGCATTTCAGAGTCATGTGCACAGTCTGTAAAGATTGATCATCTTAAATAAGCTCTTTCAGAACATTTAAAAGAAAAGGAATCTTTACTGCAAGCGGTTACTCTTCTTAAAAATGATTTTAAGAAAGAAGAATCTAGAAACCTTGATAGGGAAATAGCTTTAAAAAAGCAGATCAAACATCTAGATAATATCATTTTTAAAAGAGATCAATCTGCATAAACTGTTCACATGTTGATGAAACCTTAGTTTTTCTATAATAATACCACTAAACTGGCTATAGGTTCTTAAAATCCTTTCTATCTGAAGAAAGCTCAGCAGTTGAAACCTAAGCTATATGTTTGTGATATAATTCAGAAAACCAATCCTATTGTGATCCCTGACTCTGAAGAGACCTTAACACTTGCTGAAGAGAGACGTTCAAAAATGATTTTAAAACATAAGGATAATATGATGTTAGAAAAGATAAAGCAAGTTGATACCACACCAATCGATTATGCTGCTCTTAACCAGCTTTATAAAGATTTTAAAACACGATTTGTCCCACAATATGAATTATCTACTGAACAAGCCTTTTGGTCTAAGAATTCTATAAATTCTTCAGAACCCACACTTTCTATTAGACCCACCAATGTTGAGGTTCCAAAAGAACTTCCAAAAGTCAGCATGGTTAACACGAGTTTGAAGAAACTTAAACATTATCTTGCTAACTTTGATGTGGTAGTCAAAGAAAGGACCACGCCCACAGCTATCACTGAGGGTACGTGGAGTTTCAAACATACAAAAGCTTGTTTCAAGGATGAAATAATTCCATTTGTAAAAGCTCTGAAGGACTTATTCAATACATTCGATCAATATTTGATTTATGAACTGTTTGAAGTCCAAAATGTATTTCATCAAATGGAACAGGCTGTAGAACAACATCGTTTAATGTCTAAAACATTCGAAGTTAAAATGAATCAAGTTTTGAACGAAAATGGACGACTCTTGGAACCAGTGATGAGTACAGATATTGTGAACATACTTGTGAATTTGTCTATGGATAATGTTTCTGTGAATGTACATGAATGTGAAAAGTGTCTTAAACTTGAGACTGAGCTTCAAACGGAAAAAGAGATTTACGATAAATTGTTCAAAATCTTTACCACTCTTGAAAAACATTACATCTCTTTAGAAGTTGACACTCAACCTAATCATGAAATTTTTTAAAAGGACAATTCTGTTTCTAATCAAAGTGCTCCAAGTTTTGATAAAATGTTTGAATTAAATGAATTGAAAGCTCAGTCCCAAGAGAAAGACATGGTCATAATAAAGTTGAAAGAGAGAATTAAATCTATAAGTGGAAATATAGATAAGGATAAGATCAAACATCACTTAGAAGAGATTGAAATGATAAATATTGAATTGGATCATAGGGTGACAAAGCTTATTGCTGAGAATGAGCATTTGAAACAGACCTATAAGCAACTTTATGACTCGATTAAACCATAACGTGTTCGATCAAAAGCATAATGTGATGATTTAATTAATCAAGTCAATCTAAAGTCTGTAGAAATTTCTGATTTAAATGCCAGTCTTTTGGAAAAAGTTTTGGTAATTACAGCTCTCAAGGATGAATTAAGGAAACTTAAAGGAAAAGCAATAGTTAATAATAATGTTACTATCCACCCTAGTGATTCAGAGATGCATCAGGTTAATGTGGAACCAATAACCCCTAAATTATTGAATAAAAGGTCAGCTCATTCCGCCTATATTAAGCACACTAAAGAAGAAGATGCAGTTCTTAGGGATCTAGTTGATCATATTAAAGCAAATTATCCTCTAGATTCAGCGTTAGAATCTGCCTGTAAGTATACAAAACTGATTCAGGAGTTGCTTTAAAAAATCAGTAAAACCTGCCCTAGTATCAGCAATTTTGGAGAACAATTAGTGGTTGTGACCCTAAAGAACAAGAATAAAAGAGTTAGATTTACAGAGCCCGTCACATCCTTAGGAAACACAATCAAAAAATTAGCCTCTAAATCAAACCTAGTTTCTAACAAACCTATGTTATCTTCTATAGGAGTAAAAAAATCTACTAGCGTTAGCGGATCACAGCCTTCAGACAATACAAAGAAAGATAAGATTTGTCAAACACCAAGTAGTACTCAGAAGAATAAAGTAGAAACCCACCCTAGGAAAGTTAAATCTAGTTTGAAAAATAAAGACTGTGTTGTTGCACCTAAAGGAACTGCTCATGTGCAGCATTCCAAGCTTAATGCTAATTCTGAATTTAAATGTGTTAAGTGTAATGGTTGCATGCTTTATGATAATCATGATTTGTGTGTTCTTGATTTTATCAATAATGTGAATGCTCGTAATAAATCTAAATCTGTTAAGAAAAGTTTAAAGAAGAAACTTTGGAAACCAACAGGAAAAGTGTTCATAAATATTAGATATAAGTGGAGACCTATAGGTCGAACATTCACTATAGTAGGAAATACGTGCCCTTTAACTAGGATTACCACAACTACTGATGTGCCCCTTAGGAAACCAACTGCTCTAGAAAGTGACACACCCAAACCTGTGGTAACATTGGTTTACTCAAGGAAACCTAGGAAATCTATAACTAATGTTCCAGTTAGCAAATATAAGGATCTTAAATCTGTATCTGCTAACAAAAAGGAACCCATCCAATCTTGGGGATCCATAGTTTCCGATGTTCAATCTTCTTCTCTTAATGAATGTTGGACGTCTAAATCATTCTCTGGTATTTGGACTCTGGAAGCTCTAAACATATGACCAGAGATCGCTCTCAGCTCACCAATTTTGTCAATAAGTTTTTGGGTACTGTAAAATTCGAAATGTCTCCCCGTCGCGAAAAAGATATTGGAATGGTGTTATCAAATTAGAATGCGTTTATATTTTAAGGGTTTACTAGTGGAAAGTACTTTTGGACACAACTTATTCTCGGTTGGGGGCACTTTCTGTGATTGAACCTTTTTGAGTTGCTTTTCGACTCAACACCAATGCTTTATTTGTAAGTATATGGTGTTGATTCTATTGACTGCGATCTCGAGGAAAACAATCTGGTTACCTTTGTCTCTTGGAGATATGTTTGCGTCTTCTCCTATATGTCTTTTGTCAAAGGCTTCAAAGACTAAGTCCTGGCTATGGCACTAACGTCTCTCTCATCTGAACTTTGGTACAATAAATCATTTAGCTAGACACGGTCTTATTCGAGGTCTCCCAAAGCTTAAATTTGAAAAGGACCATCTGTGTTCTGCTTGTGCAATGGGTAAGAGCACAAAGAAACTCACAAACCTAAATATAAAGATACCAACTAGAAAAACTATATCCTTTGCACATGAATTTTTGTGGACCAAATGCCTGTTGCAAGTGTAAATGGATAGAAGTATAACCTCGCTCATTATCTCATGATTACTCTCGATTCACATAGGTTAAATTTTTAAGGACACAAGATGAAGCTCCAGATTTCATAATCAAGTCTCTCAAGATGATCCAAGTACGACTCAATGTACCTGTCCGAACAATCAGAACAGATAATGGAACTGAATGTTTTAATCAACCTTTGCTGTGAATTATTATGGAAGGTTTGGAATTTCTCTCTTGTACATCGTTGCTTCGCTCTAAACAGCAAATGGTGTAGTTTTGAAGACCTAAATTACTCCGTAATTGAAGCTTCCCGTATAATGTTGTTTATGCAAAACAGCTCCCGTTTATTCTTATGGGTAGCTACACCTCGTGCCTGATACCGCATGTTTCACCACCCAAAATTGTTACATTATACCTCTTCGACACGGAAAAACACCATATGAGCTTTTACATGACAAACTTCCTGACTTATCATTCTTCCATGTATTTGGTGCACTTTGCTATTCGAAAATGTTGTGAGAATTATGGGGTAGTTACTACCAAAGGAGTTATATTGGTATTTTCATTGTTATGCTCTCGAAGAAAAGGCATTTTGATTTTACAACAGACGCTACTAGATGATCATTGAGACATTCATGTAGATTTTGATGACTACTGCGATGCTTTGCACCAAAGCAGTTCAGGACCTCCACTTCATGATTGACTCCTACAAATGTACGTTTGGATTCGTGCCAAACCCTCCTCCTTCAACATCGTTTGTACCACCTTCAAAAATTAATTGGGATATTTTGTTTCAACCACTGTTTGATGAATTACTCAACCCTCCTCCTAGTGTTGATCCCCTACCCCTCAAGTTATTGCTCCAATTATTGAAGTAATTACTCCAGAACCCGCTATATCAACCGGTTTATCTTCCTCAACCACAGTTGACCAAGATGCATCCAATCACCCTAGTTAACTCTCAAACAACTACAAAAATCAACTCTCGTCATGCGCCCTAACGATGTTTGGAAAAAGAAAATCATGATATTAAAGTTGCACATATGGGTAATGATCCGTACTTTGGTATCCCAATTCCAGAAGTTTCTTCTGATCAATCTTCATCGTCGGATATTATTCATACAATTATGCCTCCCGATCACCAAATTTCTGAACACAATAGCAAATGGACTAAGGATCACCCACCTAAAAATATAATCGGTGGACCCGCTAGACCAGTTTCCACAACATTGCAATTACATGAGCAAGCTCTTTTATGTTACTATGATGCTTTCCTTTCTGTTGTTGAACCCAAGACTTATAAAGATGCCTTGACTCAATCCTACTGGATTGAACCGATGTAAAAAGAGCTTAATAAGTTTGAACGCCTTGTAGTCTGGGAGCTCGTACCCTAACCAGATAAAGTTATGGTTATTACTTTAATGTGGATCTATAAAGTGAATCTTGATGAACTGGGAGGTATTCTAAAGAACAAAGCTCTGTTAGTGGCTTAAGGTTACTGTCAAGAAGAGGGCATTGATTTGAAGAGTCTTTTGCTCCGGTTACAAGATTAGAGGCTATAAGGATTTTTCTAGCGTTTGACGCTCACATGAACATGGTCATCTACCAAATTGATGTGAAGACTATGTTTCTGAATGGTAATCTGCGGGAAGAAGTTTATGTTAGCCGGCCGGATGGATTTGTGGATAAAGATAACCCCAATCATGTGTACAAGCTGAGAAAGCTCTTTATGGGTTGAAACAAGCTCCAAAGGCTCAAGACTTCTCCAAAGGCTCAGTGGATCCAACTCTGTTTCTCCATAGGGAAGGCAAGGAACTACTTCCAGTACAAATATATGTCGATGATATTATATTTGCTGCATCTACACCAGAACTTTGTGACCTATTTGCTAAAATCATGTGTTCGAAATTTAAGATGTCAATGATGGGCAAAATCTCATTTTTCTTAGGATTACAGATTTCTCAAAGTCCCAGAGGAATCTTTATTAACCAGTCAAAATATGCCCTTAAATCTTTAAAGAAATACGGTTTTGACTCCAGTGACATAGTGGATACTCCCATGGTGGAGAAATCCAAACTAGATGAAGATAAAGAAAAGAAAGCCGTTGATCCGTCACATTATCGTGGTATGATTGGCACCCTCCTTTATCTCATAGCCAGTAGACTTGACCTACAATTTGCTACATGCATGTGTGCCCGGTATCAGGCTTGGCCTACCAAAAAACATTTAAATGCGGTAAAAAGGATCTTTTGATATCTAAAAAGAAGTAGATATGCGCGGACTAACCTATGGGGGTATCAAGGATTCTTCGATTGCTCTAACAGCATTTGCAAATGCGAATCATGCTGGTTGTCAAGATACACTCCATAGCACATCTGGTAGTATGCAATTCTTGGGTAATAGACTTCTTAGCTGGTCGTCAAAAAGGCAAGGAATAGTGTTTGCGATTCCAGTAACAACCAAGCTAAAATTATAGGGCTTTGTTAGCTGATTGAGCTCAAGTCCTTTGTGAGATAACAGCCTTATCAACTTTGGGGGGGGGGCTTGGATTCAAAAAAATTCAATGTATCTGTGTTAACAAAATGCCGTTCTATTGACCTTATGCTGCAACTCAATGTTCAACATTCCTGATCCAATCATTAGACATCTGATTTCACTTGCAAGCAAGGTGCATGTTTGGAATGGGAGTGATCGAACTTTATTTTATCAATACGGAGTATCAACTGTCGGACATATTCACTAAAGCTCTTGGTCGAGAAACAATTAAATTTCTGATCAACAAGCTGAGAATGTGAAGTTTTACGCCGGAGACGCTGAAACTATTGGCAGATGAAGTTGATGAATAGTGGTGGTACCTATTCAAATATCCTGTATAATATGTATATATATTAAAACCATAAAAACCAAAAATATTTTTTATTTTTTAAAATTTTATAAAATCAAAATACAAAATATAAAATTCATAAAATCCAAAGAAAAAATAAAAAAATTGAGAAAATTCTAAAAGACGGTAATAATGGCATATCTTCTGAAATCGATACATTTAACGATCTTAGAAATGGTGATTCAATAATGATACGAGACTGTAAATGAAGTTCGAGGAGAAGTTCGAGGAGAAGTTTCAAATGTTTTCAAAACATGCCAAATGGCTTGCTATTGTTTTAGATAGCAAACCCCGGGCTGTCATCTTAAAGGAAAAGAGTACTGCAGCTCCTAAAAGGAAACTTGGTCTATCAAATGTATTTAATTTCGGGCTTGGTATACTTTATGACCATGAAAAGGCTTGTGATTACTTTGCATCACAACCCGTGCTTCCTATATTACCATAAGTGTACGTGTCAGTGCGCTTATGTGTTAAAATAAGAGAAATCTTATTTTTATTGGTAAAATGTTGTCTTCATAATGAATCAGTGTTTTCAGTAATCACAAAAAGATTTTCAAAAACAATTTGACAACTCAAACGATAACTACAGCTCTTTAAATAGAAAATGAGTCATTATTTGAGGGGGAGCAAGTGTCATAAAATAATCTTTTAAAATGGTCTTTAAAAATAAGTCACGGAATAAATGGATAAAGTTTTTATAATGACGGATTATAATTTAAAGGGGAGTTAATGTATTTTAACTACAAGGACTTTAGATGTCATTTGTTTCAAAACTTTAGGGACTTATTTGAAATATGAGACCTAGTGAGTATAGGCCTTAAACTACATTCGATCAATATTGCCATCACTCATGTTTAAAATAATTTTTTTTTAAAAACAAAAAAACTTTGTAAAAAACTTAGGGAATGCTTGGTAATGCTTTCATAGTTTAAATCCTCTTGATTGTGATTCTCACGAACTCTATTAGATTTTTAAGATATTTTGACTTCTTTCAAAACACGTTTCTTGAGTATGTATGACGTAAAGGTTTGCTGATTCTGTCGTCATCGCAACGACGCTAAGGGGGAAGGCGTAGAGTAGATGTATACTTGATTGTGTCCTTGGCTTTCTTTGTGAGGTCCAACTTCTTGTGTCTTTTTGAGGTTAGTTTCTTTTAATTTTAGGCCTTTTTTTGAACCTTTCGGCAGGGTACTATTTCACACTTCTCCTTGGTGGAAGGACATCTCGTAATTAGTCAGTATGATCATTTGAGTCCTTAGGGGGGAAGTGTGAGAGATTATTTATTTAATACGTAGAAGGAATTTTTTTTGATTTATCTTAATGCTTCTTCAATTGGTCAATCCCTAAGCTTATTCTTAAAAGAAGTAGAAAATATTTGATAAAAGAGGTATACTTTAGGCATGATGATTCATTAAGATAGTCAGTATTCTAGCAGAGAAAGAAATGAGTACAATTGGCACTTATTGACTTATGTGGTTTTCCTTTTCAACTAACTAAGAGGGAATAATTGTGACATTCGGGACTTAGTTGGTCTTTGATGTTGCATTTTAATATTCATCAATATCCTCTGAAGGGAGAAGTGTGAAATGCTCTCATCTGGATCTTAGAGATTGCTTACGGTGTTGCGGTAAACAAATTCTATGAAGGGTTAAATGGTACATTCGTGTTGCTACGGCATTATACATCAAGACTACTTGATGCGGCTTGCAAAAACATTTTGAATCTACTCAAGAAAGGATTGCTGGTTTAGGGGGAAGCTAAGACAACATCAACACCGACTCACCAACCACACAAGCTCAAGTTACATATGTATCTGAATCTGTTTCACACTCGAAGTTTGAAGCAAAGACTTTTGTAACTTGGAACGAAAGTTGAAGCAATATTAAAAAGTGCTTGGACAGAGAAAGATCAGATTGACAACCTCTTGAAAGAAAGAAGGTTAATGAGGAGCTTAGAAGAGTTCGTTGGTGGGAGATTGTACGAAGGAGACATACGGCTGCTACATAGAACCATATGATTCTATCATATGATGTTATTTACATTAGGTCAAACCTTCGTAAATATATTTGTGAATATATAAATATGTAAGTGTAGACAGTATGGTAGATATGTAAGGGAGTGCTCGAGTTATAAAAGTTTTAGAATTTTCTTTAGTAAATGTTAAAAAAATTTCAAAATTATTTGTACTCAGCGCATTGTCTTATTACCTCATCAAAATTGTATCGGGTGGCATAAATAAATGTTCTTATAGTTGTATGTAACCATTTTGTCCCTGAAAGTTTAATCAACTCATATAAAATGAACTCAATGCACTCCACACTTAACCATGTACTACGATTACGATGCACATGTTAAGGGGGAGCTTTTAGTGATAACGAAAAACTCTCAAAGTGTAAAGCGACAAAGAAAAAGACTGACTTAGAATCATCTCCCAAGACAAAGCCTACTCAAGCTTCTAAAGGAAAAAGAATCAAGACTCCGGCTTAGGGAGATAAAGCTGCCAAAAAGAAGCTAACCTCAAAAGACAAAAGAATCTGACCTCAAAAGAAAGCCAAGGACACTATCAAGTATATATCTACTCCAAACATTTTATATCAAACACTTTGATTGAACTTTTTAATGATTTTGATTCTGATTATGATGGAATACACAAAAGACCAACCATGTTCTTAAATTTATGGAGTTATAAGGCGGTTAGGCTTAGGTATTCAAATCCTATGATCCAGCCAGAAACGGAGGGCTCTACCCAGGGATATCCACTAATTAGTGCAGAAGTCCTTAGGTATGATATAAAAGGAGTAAAGTGAGAATATGGGAAAAGTGCTGACTGAGATGGAGCTAATACTGGAACAAACCCAACAAGGTATTAGTCATGAAGTCTCGGTAAGCGTTGAAGGGGTTGAAGAATTAAAAAGAAAAGTTAAGATAAAGGGTGTAAAGAAAGAAGCCCTCCTTACACTTTAGGCAGAAACTGGGTCAATACATCTATTGTCAGAAACACTAAGCTGCTGTTTGGTATTGAAGACATTCGTCATAGACCCAGTGACGCAATGCACAACCATTCCCAACCACTCAAAGTCGGAAAGACTTTGTTTCAAAACACACGGAGATTTACACATTTCTATCGACTTTCTCAGTCCAAGTTAGCTGGTATTGAAAATGTGACACTCAGCTCCAGCACTCAGCTCCAGCCTCTGATCAATAAATCAAATGTACAAAATTGAGTCTAGAGCCAAAAGAGATAATCCATAAATCTCATTAGGAAACTTGTAAAAATTATACTTGCTATCTCACACAATGTGAATAACGAGAAAATATAAAGAGTCCTACGCATTATCCTTGTGATCTTGCTAGAACATCCGAGTGATACTTAAGTATTCACAATGAAGATCGAAATCCTGCTTGAGCCAACATCAAACAAGCTCATGGTAGGTGACTTGTGCGATTCTATACAAATCAAACTTGTGACACCTGGAAAGAAATGATGGTGTGATTCTATAAGAATCAAACTTGTTCCAGGTTATGAATTGACGATTGATGATGAATTTTTAAAATGATTAACACTTTTGATGTGTCACAAAAACCACTTTAGCAAGTGACACGTTGATTGATTTTCAAAATAATTTTTCTATTCAATCGGTGAGATAGTAACTTACTGGTTCACTCATACTGTGCTGTCTGCTTTGAGACGTTTCGGTAATGAGAACGGCTAGTACAAATGGGAAACCCTGTCAAGAAGATTCATTGGAATTCTACCTCATCACAGGTAGTATTTATATTTATCAACGGGGAACTGTGGTTATTGCACCCATATTCGACGAAGTGACAAAGACACTCTCGTCCATATCTGTTGATTATTACTAACCTAAACCTGTAGGTATTCCCGATGGGGGCACCTGCTAGACGTAGACGTATCAAGATTCATAACCACATGCTCATACCCGACCGACAATCATAAAGACATCATGAAAGCTCAAGCACATGTTTCAAGACTTCCGCTACTCTGATACCGTATGTCCTTCTTGAAGCGACGAAGTATTAAAGTTAAAGAACTTCAAGAAAGATGCATTATTAAAGCATTTCAAGTTATCAAATCAAGAAAGGTATGAGCATGTCGGTCCAGAAGTCATAAGTTTACAAGATGGCAATGTCACAAGATGGCAATGTCACAAGATGGAGAAATGAGATTATGCTTGGTTGATGATCTCAAGGTGTTCAAGATCACATTCAACACAAAATAAGGTACAAGCTCAAGACCTAAAGTCTATGATCACTAAATCAAATCACAAGAAATTTTGTAAATTGGAGTGACTTCCTTAGGGGGAGATTGTTAGAAACAAGAAAAGTATCGGTCACTTCCAATGTAGAATAGTCAAAGCCTGTAGTTAAGTTAATTAAGCTAATATAGCCCAAAGGCCCATAGTAAGCCTACTAAGGCCCATAGTAAGCCTACTAAGGCCCATGGCCGGTTATGTTTGTAAGTATAAATACCCTCTCCATGCCTTGGAGAGGGTTTTGGTTGGTTCTTGTATTCATTTATCACGTAATGCATTTCATAATTCTTTCTTTCTCTCTCAAGAATACACCTTTCCTTCCACTCACTCTCTCTTTAGTTCTTGCATAATTATTCAAAGATTACTTGTATTCTTCAGAGAGTTTATGGCATGTCATAAGTTCTAGTTTTAGGTGTTTACCAAGTTGTTTAGCTTGAGGTTAATGTGGTACTTCAGCCACATTCTATTTGTACTTAACTTTTTTGGTTTTAATATACTTTACCGAGGTAACCCTTTACCCAAAAAAATAATCTCACATTCATTAAC
Source organism: Tanacetum coccineum (assembly GCA_026074375.1). NCBI lineage: Eukaryota > Viridiplantae > Streptophyta > Magnoliopsida > Asterales > Asteraceae > Tanacetum > Tanacetum coccineum. The sequence continues at coordinate 48,364 of BQNB010005861.1, read as the reverse complement.
TCAGCATGTGCCTTATGGAATAAACTGCATAAACATTACTCACAACTTGATGGACATAGGATATATCAGCTTGCAAATGAAATAGTTGATCTTAAACAGTCTAATTGTTCAATTGAAATCTATTACCATAAGCTTAAGGGGTTATGGGATGAAATGGATGTTATTGAGGCACCATATGCTTGCAGTTGTAAATGTACATGTGAAATGGTAAAGAGAATGGTGAAAGGGAACAAAGGAAAAGTTTGGTAAAATTTCTAATGGGACTAGATGAATGTTACACAGACATTAGGGGTCAAATCTTGCTGATGCAACCTTTACTACAACTGCTAAAGCCTATAGCATGCTAAGATTGGACGAAAAACAAAGGGAAACTCAAAAGCAACATCCAAACAGTCCTCTTGCACTGAACACCTATACGAATTCCTACTCATCTCCATATAATTCTTTATAAAGAAACAACAACCCTACTTAACCAAACACTCATCCAAACACTCAATCTGACAGAAGGACTACATTTAGGAAATGGATCATCTGTGGTTATTGTTAAAAAGAAGGACACTTAAAGGAAGAATGCTTTGAGTTACTAGGCTATCGAGTTGGTCACCTATTACACAAGAAGTATCTACCACCATCCCAAAGGATACAGTTAAACAATAGGCTAAGAACAGTCAACATGGTTACTAGTGAAACTTCTAACATTGGAGATCCTACTTCATCTCAATCAACTCCACTTGAACTTGCATCCAACTCTACACCAAATGAGGCACTTGTCTATGCTAGGATGGATTAATTGTAGAACCAGTTGAATCAAGTTTTAATGATGATGCAAAACAACCAAAGCGATTGCAGAACTAGTTGAATCAAGTTTTAATGATGATGCAGAACAACCAAAGTGATTCCTCTAGAACTTCCATGCCTCATGTGGCAGGTATACTTTCATTTGATCCTAAATCAAGTATTCCACTAAAGCTAATTGGTATTTATTATTTAAAACTAGAGCTAGTTTTCACTCTTTCATTGTCTCACACATATCCAACTCATACCTAATATGGACAGTGGACAGTGGTGCCACTAATCACATTTGTATTTCACTCACATACATGTATAACATCACTAACTTGAAAACACCAATATTCATAAACTTACCAAATACACAAACTGTCAAGGTAAACATCACTGGATCAGTACACTTAACCAATTCTCTCATACTTCATAATGTCATGTACATACCCTGATGTAGTGAAAATTAAAGAGATAACAAATTAGATCTGTTGATTCTACGAATACTAGAAACAATTTCTTCCAACAATCGTTGATTCGATTGAATACCGATTATTAGTGAAAAATTTCTTGGCAAACAGCGGCCAATGGTTTATTTGTATAAAAACTGATAACTCTCTTGATAGGGTTACAGCAAATTAATTAAATAGGCTCACCAAACTGAAACGGGCCTAAAAAGACAAATGGGGCGTGAGCTAGAACAAAAACAAGTCCAACAAAAATTAAAAAAAATAGAAAAATATAAATAACTCATAGTAAACGAGGGTTTTGAGCCTCAAAAAATTCGTGACCAGCCAAAGTGTGCAAACAACTGCGTTCGTCTTGTTTTTCTCTTCGATTTAAGTGGCTACGGGCCTGGAACGGACTTACGGATCAAAAGCTATGGCTATTTTACTGAAGCCCTTTTTTTCACACGATATTGGGCTTCTAAAAACCAGTAAGCCCGTTCTTCAATACTTGGGTCTCCATCAATATGCATACATACACATATACGTTCATACACTTTGATGCGCTCCTAACCATTATGTTTGCAGATGGTCCTCTCTTTACGTATTACTGACCTAGTGTGGTTTGTGTACGTGTGTATAGTTCACGAGGTCTTTGTGGTGGTTCCTAGATAAAGGGCTCGTTCGAGAATTAGCTTGGGGTTAGGTGTAGATTAGTGAAAGCTATTGGATGGTTTGACCACCACAAGGATTTGTTAACCATGAATGATAATAGGTGTCGCAGATATAAAACTGGACGTACAAGTGATCTGAACTCCTCATCCTGAACCAATATATATCATTATGTTTGTTTTCTTTTGTCTTAGCTCATTAACTATATTATTTACTTACACTTTGGTATATATTTCTTGTTTGTTTATACATACTTGTTTATACACCTGACTCTTAATTTAAACTTTAAAATAATTAAGAAACCTAATCTAAACAGTTTACGGGGTTTCACACGTATGAAGTCTTCGAACACATTACTTATTTGTTCAAGAACAATTAACTTAGAATGTTTATCAACTTTGATATTGAATGCATTGTTTATTTGTTCATAACATAAAAAGTTAACTTAAAATGTTTATCAACATTGATATTGCATGACAATATCGTAAATTAATAGAGGTGACATTCAGGAATTAAAAACTTGAAGTGTTATGTGTAGTTTATAATGATGCAATTACTTAATAAAAAATGAATATTTATAAGAGATGAGTTATATTACATACCAAGGGATAAATCTACATCATCCATTTCATTAAATTAAAAAGACAAGATTTAAAATTAAAAAAATCATAGAGGGACCAAAAGTGTAACTTTACTAAACATTTGTAAAGTTGGCAAATCTTGTCCAAATTGCAATTAAATGACTTTTTTGACATTTTGTACGTTTTTTACGTGTTTACGGTTTTTAAGTTTTTTACTTTTTTTACGTTTTGTGTGTTTTTGTACGTTTTTTTACGTTTTTATATGTTTTATCACGTATTTGTACCTTTTTACGTTTTTTTACTTTTTTTACGTTTTATACGCTTTTTTACGTTTTTGTACGTTTTTATACGTATTTTTACCCTTTTTACGTTTTTTTTCTTTTTTTAACGTTATACGCTTTTTTACGTTTTTTATGTTTTTACGATTTTTATGTTTTTTGACAATTTTTTACGTTTTTACGTTTTTTACGTTTTATTTTACGTTTTTATACGTTTTTTACGTTTTTCACGTTTTTTTACGTTTTTTAAGATTTTTTTTACGTTTATTACGTTTTTACGTTCTTTTACGTTTTAACGGTTTTTACGTTTTTTTAAGTTTTAATACATTTTTTTACATTTTTTATGTTCTTTTACTTTTTTTCTTTAGGTTTGCTTGTATTTTCCCTTTTTTTTTTTACGTTTGGTATACGTTTTTACGGTGTTTTTTTTATGTATTCCGTTTTTTACGTTTTTTTACATTCTTTTGTTTTGTTAGTTTTTTTACGTTTTTTCTCTTTATTTGTTTTTTACGTTTTGTCTTTACGTTTTTACAGTTTTGACGTTTTTATCGATGTTTTTACGTGTTTGACGTTTTTATACGTTTTAGACGTTGTTTTTTTACAGTTTTTGACGTTTATTTCGTTTTTTTGTACGTATGTTACGTTTTTATACGTTGTTTTCTTTCTGTTACGTTGTTTTTACGTTTTATTCGTTTTTTTCGTCTTTATCCGCGCTTTTTCGCACGGTTTCGCAGCGCTTTTCGATTCTGGTATCGGGAGTTTTCGTCCGTTTTCGCGTGTTTTCGTCGTCTTTTGTTGTATTTTCGTTTCGTTTTCTTTGTTTTAGCACTCTGTTTCGCCAGCTATTCGATGTGATCATTCGCGTGATTTCGTCAGCTTTCGCGCGTTTACGTCGGCTTTCGCGCGTTTACGCTAGCTTTCGCCTGCTTTCGCGCATTTACGTCGGCTTCCGTCAACTTTCGCGCTTTTTCTCGATTTCGCGCGCTTTCCCCTTTTTGTGCGTTTTTATACGTTTTCATGTGTTTTCACAAATATTACTATTAGAGAATCATTATTAGTGTGTTTTACTGATTAATTTTTTTATACATTTTGATACTGTAATGATTGTTGTGATAATATGAGAAATTAGATTAGGTTCAATCAAACACAAGAGATATTCTACATATGAGTAATATCACAGGTGATAAAGCAATATAATGTAACACAAATTATCGATTCAATGTATAAGTAATATCACAAGTGATAAAGTAATAAAAGAACCAAAAGTATACATCATTCATGTCCCTTAACCATTAAACCCTATACCAAGAACCCTAAACCTTAACCACTAGGTTTAATATCACAAGTGATATATACATAAACTTTAAAATATATACCAAAAACATTAAACTCTAACCATTAAACCCTATACCCAAAATCCTAATCCCTAACCACTAAGTATAATATCATAAGTGATATATACATAAACTTTAAAATCTATACCAAAAACTCTAAACCTCTAACCACTAAACCCTAACCAAAAACCCTAAACCCCTAAAGCCCCAAACCCCAACCACTAAGTATAATATCACAAGTAATGTATACATAAACTTTAAAACCTATACCCAAAACCCTAAACCCCTAACCACTAAACAATATACCAAAACCACTAAACCCTATACCAAAATCCTAAACCCCAACTACTATGTATCCCCAACCACTATGTATAATATCAACAGATATATATATATATATATATATATATATATAAAATATATATATATATATATATATATATATATATATATACATAAACTTTAAAACCTATACAAAAAACCCTAAACCTCTAACCTCTAACCACTAAACCTTATAATATAAATAATAAATTTAATATATATCATATAAATTATATATATTATAATTAATATAATTATTATATATTAAAAATTAAATTAATAGAGGGCCGTGAAATATTAATTATAATAATTAAAAATATAGATTAATAGTTAAATAATATAAAATATTATAATAAAATATTAAAATATGTATTATTTTATCATATATTTATTTAAACATAAAAAATGTTGTATAGTGTTGTAGGGTTGTGTGATTAGTTGTGGTTTGTTTAGTAATTATGTTTGAAATATATATAAAAAAAATAATAATATAGATAATATAAATTAATAATTTAAATTAAATTTTGGAAAAACCTAAACCCTTAACCACTAAACCCTATACCAAAAACCCTAAACACCTAACCACTAAACCCTATACAAGAACTATAAACCCTTAACCACTAAACCCTATGCCAATAACCTTAAACCCCCTCCCTAACCATTAATCCCTATACCAAAAACCCTAAAACCCTAACCACTAAACCCTATACCAAAAACCCTAAACCCCTATGTAACACCCCCATAAAATCACAACGCAACGGAATACCACTTTGGGGTGCTACTTCATAGTTCATACACACAAGTTACAGAAAACGACTTCAAAGAGACGTTTGATAAAATGTCACATTCAATTTAAATAAATCAGAGTAAATTCAGGTCCCAATAATTTCCTTTTAACAAAAATTACAAGCGTTCAAACATGACTCATTTGTATAATTAAAGAAAATGATTATCAAATGTGATGGAAACTGCGCATCCAAATGCTCCCAATGCTCAACTAGCAAAATAATAACCTGAGAAAATACATGTAAAACGTCAATAATAATGTTGGTGAATTCATAGGTTTAAGTAAAAGCAATGTTGAAATAATTCAAGTAATGTTTCAGTAAGAAAAGTAGCGTTACAACATTTCAAAGTATTATTTCTGAAATCCAAGTAGTGTTTCAATAAATCAAGTAATGTTCAGTAGTGGACCACAAGATTTAGTAGTGTAGACAAGAGAAACAAATTCACCAAGTCTAAATAGAATATATATTATTGCGCTAAGCTCATGACACCGACACCCTAACAAGATTTTTGCCCCAAAAAATAAGATGTATACTGAATAACTAATAACCCCAAGGATAACTCAATGTTAAGTGCGGTCACATGGTTATCTAAAAACCAAAAAGCCCGGAAAAGTAAGAAACAGTGATGGTTAGTCCTGATCGATTCTATCCACAACATTCGCTCTCACTATAATAGCAACTGACGGTTCATGATAAACAGGGGACTTAAGTAGCAGATAAAGGATTTGGGCAATAATATTCAGGCAATAATCTGGATAGCATACAATTTGAAAAGCACTTGTGTCCAAAGTAAAACAAGTAATGTGTTCAAGACTCACGGTTTTCATATATAGAAATTTAATGATATCAAATGATGTAGTAAACAAATCAAGCTTTAAATCAGTTCATAAGAAACAGCCATGTATCACACATTTTAGAAGTCATGTAGTAAGCAAGTAAAAATATTCATGTAATGCTTGAGTGGTAACAATCAAAAAGTTTACTTTGTAAAACGAGCATGCATTCTCACCCCGAAAACAGTTTATGAAAACATTAAAAAGAAAAAGGTTGGGCTTGAACTCACCGAGGAGTTATGAAGACCAGAAGTAGATGAATCATCGGACGAGTGAGAAGCGTCTAAGCACAACCTAAAAGACGTGATGCGACTTAGAAGGATAAAGAAGATCGATACGTAAAAGTAAATCAAGTGATCACGAGATATGTTTCTGAGATATGCATGGCATTGCATTATAACTTAACCGAAGTATTTTTATCCCCAAATTGGTATACAACCTGAACTTATACTACATTAAGTGTCTACTAAGTCCCGCTTAGCGATTCTTATCCTATTACTATGTGGCCGTATTTTTATTTCTCAAGAAAAGGCGTAAAACTATGTTGCTGAATTTTTAGTCAACTTTACAAGACTATATCTCTTAACCTATAAAAGATACAAGGATGGGGCTTTCACCCCTGGAAAGATAATTAAGTATAGTTTTCAGAAAATTAGGCCTTTTAATCCAACCATTTACTAATCCACGGGAAATGAGTTTTTACTAATCATAACTCAAAACAAAAAGTTCGTTGAATTTCTAACGCTTACGGTTTTGGCCATAAATCCTATTCTATAATAGAAATCAAGTTGAATCCAAATAGATATGAAAGCTTATGATGTCTAGTGTTTAACCATGTTTTTAAAACCCAACACTTTAGTGCACAAAATTTGGAGTTAAATTCCTTTTTCAAACAGTTGTTCAGAACTGACTAGTTTCCGTAAATCGGTCATATCTCACCAAACGGAGGAATATGGCTCTAGCCAAATTGAGCACTTGTACTTGAATTATTTCCACAACCCCATCAAATAATACAGACCTTATTAGGCTAAAAGTTTGCTGCAATTAACCCATTTATACTGCTGATCTACAGCAGTCCCAAATTTTCCTACCAAACACTAATTTTGGCGTATTTTCCAAACCGTGATAGCTATTAAAGTGTGTCCACTTGGAGAAGTTAGATTAAGATGTATAATACTGAGATTAGCTTTCCTATCCTACATTTTAGAGTATTAACCTGTAGTTTAACTCGTTTTCCAAACGATGTTCCAAGATTGACTAGCAATCACAAAACTACCATAACTTCCCTCAACTGGCGGAGTTGATAAACCATCCATTTAGCCACATGAACCTTATAAACTATATCTATCCATACCAAGTAATTAATTCATAGTCTCCATACTAAAAATTATTAGGAAAAGCACAGTTTTTATGCCATACTGCTAGAAATTAAGTGTCCTCATAACACAGCGCCCTAAAACTACTTCCAAATTCATTCGAAACTCATCCAAATCGCTAATTATACACATGCAATGCCATAACATATCTTACTAACATATCTCACACATCAAAACATGATGTTCATGATCAAACTCAAAATCAAACAAACTCAAAAACATGCATGCTTATAAAAGATCAAAATCAAGCACATGCATTAGTATATAAATTAATCAATGAAAAAGGGTTTAAAATAAACTTACAACACAATAGAATGAAAGTAATTGATCAAACAAAAACCCTCCTTATCCTCCTTGTTTAGCCGAAACCCAAACAACCTCAAAGATCAAACCCTAACTTTTCTTTTAATCAAGTCTTGCAATTAAACCCTTATAGCACCAATTGAACATAAAATCAATAAAATCCTTCAATATCAAAATTCTTTAAAATCAAGAATCTTGTAAAAACCCTTGCATGATTAATTTGAGGTTATAAAGAATGATGGGGATTAGTTTATGAGTGATTTGGAGTAGATTGAAAGTGTTTAATTGAACTTTGGTGGTGATTGATGGTGGTTGGGTGTTGTTGGTCGTCGAACAGGAGGAAGAGGGGAGAGGGATACCGATTTTTTTTATATGTGTTATGTGTGTGTGTTTTTTATAAAAGACTCAAAGGTTTATATAGGTCAATATTTATATAAGGGAGTGTTTGTTTTAGGATTTTGTAGAAGATAATTAAAAGATAAAAAGGGTGTTTGGTTTCTAGTTTTGATGGAGCATATTAAAAGAAAGGGGGTATTTGGTTTTTATGTTATGTTTGTTTTGTATTTTTATTTTTATTTTTCCTAAAACATTTATACCACAGTATTTGTTTTAAAACACTTAATTGAAATATTAAAAATTGTACCAAAACCTCAAATCACTATGTGTAATATCACAAGTGATATATACATAAACTTTAAAATCTATACCCTAAACCCAAACCCCATAACCACTAAACCCTATACCAAAACCCCTAAACCCCTAACCACTAAACCCTATGCCAATAACCCTAAACCCCCTCCCCAACGATTGATCCCTATAACAACAACCCAACCCTCTATAAACTCACTTAAACTCATACCAAAAACCCTAAACCCATAACCACTAGGTATAATATCACAAGTGATATATACATAATTTTAAAATCTATACCAAAAACCCTAAACCCCTGACCACTACCTTATACCAAAAACATAAATCCCTAACTACTAAACCCTATACTAAAACCCCTAAACCCCTAACTACTAAAACCTATACCAATGCCTTATTAACTAAGATTGACTCGTAGCTTAACAATTATTACCCCTGACATTGTAGTATCACCAATAATAAATAAATAATAATAAAATTGTCAGTGATTAAAGTAATATAATCTGACATTAGTCATGGTATTTCACATATAATTAATATCACATGTGATAAAGCAATATAATGTGACACTAACTGTGTTTATTTTTAAAGTTTTTAACATGTAATCATTGTTATCTATCACTTTTTGCTAACAAAAGAATAAATGACTTCTAAAAAGTGATAAACAAAAATATAAATGAGCTAAACATAGAGAATAGATAAATATACATAACAAAAGTAATGAAAACATGAAATAAAAGTGAAAGCTGTTTATTTTTAAAATATCAAACACTGAAAAATCACTTTAAAATTATAACACAAATATTTACACACCTAACAAGTACAACAAGATGAGAGTACAAACACTTACGGAAAATAAATAACCCAATCGTGTCTATGATACTTCAACGGATTGATTATAAAAGAATAAAATACTATATATACACCATTCACCAACTTCTATAAATAAAGTGTTTTGATTTGAAGGTCCAAAAATTATGTGTGATAAATGGTTAGAAAGTTAAGAATGTGTACTTTTCAATGCCAATAATGATGAATCAGTTAGAGTTTCACACAGATATTTATACCCGTTTTACGAAAACACGTGAAGTATTCTAACTTACAAATTAGTGTAATATCACATGTGATATTTCAAACAAAATACTGCATCGAGAAATAACAAAAAAATACCCAAAAAAACAAAAAACAAATTGTCAAAAGTATATGAAAGTGCCCCTCTATTGAAAGATAATTAAATGCTCGTCATGATGGTGTTATTTATGTATCTTAACGTTTTACGGTTTTTGCCATATGCAATTTTTAAAGATAAGGGTGAAAATGTGTTTAAATTAAAAAACACAAAGGTAGAAAGTGGGTGGTGGAGGTTTTTTAAGGTTTAATGTTGTTTATTAGATAAAATTAAATCTTAGATTAATCTCCACCATTAGATCAAACCCAAATAAATGATGGAGATTTGTCCCTTGGTATGTAAGGAGAAACTAGTATGCAAATGAACTTTTCTCATATTTATAAATTGTAATCAAATTGAAATTACATAGAATCCCACATCGAAGGAGAAAGAGAAGTGAAGAAAGAAGAGGATCTATAAAGATATAGAGTCATAAGACCAACTAAATTAAAGAGATTAAAAAGATGTACTTGAAACGTCTAATTTTATGCTAATTAATTTTTACATATTTCAAGTTACGCTAATTACTTTAAACTATGTTAATAGCATTTCTTAAAACATGTAAAACATAATTTAATTATATAAAAGGTAGTTTAGCTCGTTCGACTCGATTAAATAAACAGGCTTTCGAATGAGCCGAGTTATTTATTAAATTTATAAGCTCCGCTCGTGAAACTTATCGAACAGTATTTTTAGTTTGAACTCGAATCGAGCTCGATAACTTTCAAGCTTGACTCGAAATAAATGAGCTCGAGCTCGAGTAGCTCGTTAAAAGCTCGAATCATTAACACCCGTAGCTAGGAGCAAATGGCAGGTGCACAATGTTTTTTAACCATAATATAATAAAGTTAAAAGTGAATTAAAATAAAATTTTCATTAAAACGATAAGAGTATAAACACTTATCGATAGACCAGGCGCATTTATGATACATTTAGGAAAAATCGTTGTTTTTTTTCAAAAATCAACACTATATCGAAAAAATCTATAAGTGTCCCGAGCACCCTCGGGACACATCCTGGCTCCGTCCCTGAGTGTAAACTTATAAATGGCCTTTTATTGTGAGTTTCTATGATTAATTTATTTAGACAATTGTACATTATTATATTGTAATATTGTATAGGTTAATTAAACAAACAATCAACATTTATATTACTGGATCATGTTTGTTTTACAATAGGTTAACATGACTACTTCTAACTAATTACTCTCATTATGTTGAACTTCCAAGTGTGATTTTCTAGAGCGGATTTTTCAATACTCAAATATCGTCGAAAGTATATCAAAGTGTTCATTTACTGAAAGATAAATATGGTGTTTTTCGTAGCTTGAAGATTTATTGTTCGCAAGATATGTTGTTATTAAAAAAAAGTTGAAATGGGTTTTATTTGTTTGATTTAATAAATGAATGGCTATAATTCACCTATTTGCTCCTTTAAAAAAATGTGATCTATGTTGATCTCGACTCATGCTAAAATATTTTTTATTGTTTTACCATGTGAGTGCTAAGTTCAACTATTATAATATTTTATAAAAAATTTAAAAACATACTAATATATTATGTTTGGATTTATCATCTGTGGAGATTTCAATGAAATTTTATATGTTTAACTAAAGTTATGTTTAATCCATTTTGTCACTTTATATTTTACCCATGTTAAGCGTGGTATGCTACTCACGATAACAATAGTAGGAAATTTAAAAATCCAAACATGGATATCTTTTATAGCCTAAACTACCAAAACATGTAATAACAAGAGTGCTCAAGTTATCTAAAGAAGGTGAGTCTTTGACTAAGATATATGCGGCCTAACTAGGTACGTAAAAGTTTCGGAACCTCTTCCTTTGACACCCCCAAAATGTTTACGTAATGAGGTTCAAACCTAAGATATCAACAATCTTCATAAAAGTTGGATTGAACTCTCTAGATTGGATTGTATTTTGAAATATTTGATCTCCAAATACAAGCAATATTGTACAAACATAATCAAGAGAGAATTGCATTCACTTGCCACTTTTTTAGCAACACTCAATTGTATACCAACAAGGGGCGGCTCAAGCCTTGTAAAGGCCTAAAGCGAAATTCTAGTATGAGGCCTTTTCGAATTTTTTTTCCTTCACATTGCTTAGCTATGCGATTCATTGGATTAATAGAACATCTAATTCTCAAACCAAAAACACAATGAGAATTAAGATTTTATTGCATATAGAGAGAAATAATATAAGAAAGAGAAAAAACTAAACTTCCTTTTATGATATATAAGTAGGGTTAAAGAACTAACCCAACACAAACGAAGCTTGTTCGTGTTTGTTAGGTTTGTATTAACTGAACAAGCCAACTAATATGAACACTTAAACAAACCAACATTGGTGTTCATGTTTGTTCGTTGAAAAATAGGTTATACTTATTCCTTCAAAACACTATTCATAAGTGATTCTTGACATGTTTTTGTTCGCAATATCGGCTAAAAGTCATTAGACTTTATAGCATTAAAAGAGCTCAATTCATCTTTTTGTAATAATAAAAAGATGGACATGATCGTGTTTCTTAATCTCAAATAAGAACTTAGTGGTATGTATTTAAAAAATAAGCAAACATCCCTAATAGCTTTGGTAGTTTTAGTGATAGGGGCCTTTATATATCGAGACCTCAAGATGGTGCCCAAAGAATATGTGACCGACTATATATTAGTAAAGGGTGTCAGAAATTTGGGGCCTTAAATATTCGAGGGCCTAAAGCGATGGCTTTAGTTGCTTTACCCTTGAGCCACCACCGATAACAACCAACACTTGAAGAACTAAAGACCCATCAATAATTATAGAAATTGTGAGGTGATTATGGGGAAGACGAGCACACCAATGTGTATGTCCATGTACACCGCAAGATCAGATTACTCCCTATCACCCAGAAATATACTTGCATCAACGTCCATTTTCAATTACCCAACCCATCCATTTTCACATAACCTAGATTACAAAGAACTTGAACAATCATAACCAAAGTTGCCAAAACCAAGATTACAAATAAGTTGCGTAAGAGTACCTTGAATACATACATTCATAATCATAACCAATGTTACCAAAATATTACATGAACATTAGCATTACCAAAATATGACATAAACATTACCTTTGACAAATATTACATAAACGTTACCAATATATTACCAATTGTCCAGAATGACATTTGTTAACATAGTACAACCATTCCACATTTACCAAAACATACCAAAGTTATACCACATCTACCAACATACACGTAATAAAAGTTATACCAAATTTACCAAAAGATGTTTTTTACATGTCCCAACAGATGACATAAACAAACATAATGATCAAACACCAACCTTCATTTTCCCCTTCCTCCCCTCTGCAACAGCTAGAACACTCATAAATGTAGGTTTCCTAGCTCCAAATTTATTCTTCTGAATTAGATCCCATGTTCTCTTTTTGGCCAGTCTAATGATGCAATTCTTTATTGCTACAGGGCTTTCACAATTATTGCAACCTATTGTCTTATGATGCCCTCCGGAAGTTTTTTTGATTTGGAAGAGTTGGAACTGGTAATTTGACAACCTGTACCTTTACCTTTGGAGGTTTTTGCTCGAGACTTGGAAGACTTGAGAATGTCCTCATCACTGCTATCTAATGGGCTCGTCACAGTTTTTCCTTTAGAATTGGTAGACTTGGGAATATCCTCATCACTACTATCTAATGGGCTCTTCATAGTTTTTCCTTTACTAACAACTTTAGACTTGAAACAGCTTAAAGCTCTTGTCTTAGAACCTTTTGACTTAGAAGATTTACCTTTGAAAGTTCTGGCCTTCTTAACTTTTAAGTTTGCATAGTCCTCATCAGTGGTATCATCATCATTAGTGTTATCATCATCATCCGGAAAGTCCACACTGGTATCATCACAAGAAGCTGTAGAGGTAGAAGCATTACCTTTGGCTTTGGGCTTTAAAAATTTGAACTCTTGAATGTCCTCTGAAAATTTGCATATACATCTTAAAATGTACAGGCTAAAGTTGATACACACGATAAACGTTTTTAAACATATTTAGGCACTCCTCACGTATATTTTTGGCTGTAGTTGTATATTTTTTCACGTATATTTTTTCGGTAAAACAATTGTTTTTCACATAATCTTTCTCACCTTTTGAACACTTCGTTTATCTAATTTAATTGGTCTGCGTGCACAGTAAGGACGTAGAATACATGTTAAAATTATATAAGGTGCACCAATAAGTGTTTATAGGCATGTATTTTGTACTATAATGTCATTTTGAATTATAATTTAGATTATCTTTCAAGATTCAATGTTAAGTTAACTACAAATACCATGTCAACTTTTTTCCATATTTTAATTCTAAATGGGTCGACGTAGGCAGGTCATAGGTCGACCTACGTAATGATACACTTAAAAGGGTTGACCGATTGGATCTTTAAATGGGTTGACAAATCAAGTTTTTTCCCCGTTGGATAATATAAATGGGGCAGGTCACATCAGATTTGGATCAAGATCCGACCCATTGACATGCCTAACAAAGGTTACTAACCCATAAAACTAATTAAAGATGAAATGCAAAGGTTACTGTCATGTAACTTGCTCTATACAAGTGAATTTAGTCACATTTAATGAAAGCAGACTAACATTTAGACACACAAACTCTTTTTCACACCTTATTTTTTCCACTTCACAGCAGGATATTCAAAAATGACTTAAAGAAGTTTTTCAACTTCATCATGTTGGTATCAAGGTTTGAGGTCAACAAACATACCTTTGAACTTGATTACTAGTCACGAAGCAAGAACATGAATCAAACACAAGAGAGGTTCTTGATAGAGATGCACGAGTATGACATATCATTTTCTTCACCGGAACCTGCCACGATTCGGTGGCATTTATAATTTTCAGACCTCGAGGTTACTTTCCCAAACTCATAGTGCCCGTGTAAGGTTTATCATGCACGAAATCCTGATGAGTTTTTACGCTTATGCACTAATTTGGGCTTAACGGAGATTCCCGGTGGGAGAATGGTTGAGGATTTAAGTTGGTTAAATTTGTATAGGTTGAATAAGATCATTTTAAATTCAGAAGAATGGATAAACGACAAGATGGCAGGTTTATACGAGGGCAACGAGGTACATGTATTGAGGATCAGGAGGAGTAGCAATACCTTTGGCAAAATAAGAAAATTGAGGGTTCTTAATGATGAAGATTTTAATATGATTTGGTTTTATGGTTGGCAAGAAGTCGACGACTATTATTATCTCGCAATTGAACAATGGAAATGTGATTTAGAGCGATTTGTCCTTGTTAACAATTGTGAGTCATTTTCGTTAGATATTCCAGGTATTTTCTATAACTTGTAATGTAGCAAATTTTGATAAATTGGATATTGTCACAAGTTATCAAATTTACATTGTCAATTACCAAACGCATGGAAATATAATTTACGTGTAAACAAAATCATTCACGTTCATATTAATCGAAGAAATACGTTTATCATGTATAATGGTAAACAAAAGCTAGGTTCCCCAGTTTTATGACAGAGGATGATGAAGGTGAGTATTATGCAAATTTTAATCATTTTTGTTACGTTTGCTAATTGTAAGATGTTCAAATTTTTTCTTCTTGTTTATTCATGGAAGTTTATTCCTCAAACACAAACACAAAAAAACTAGGCAAACGGTATGCTTTACTATTCGAGTGGTGGTGCATACCAGTTTTTTGATAATGGAAGGGATGTAGGTACTAAAGAACTTGATAAGTGCAATATACCAAAGCTCCGTGATATAATCAAAAGGTTGATAAGTGATAGGTGTTGTACCTTTCACTTATCAACTTTTTAACTATATCACGGAGCTCTCGTATCTTGCAATTTCAAGTTCCTTAGTACCCACAACCCCTCCATTATGAGAAAATTGGTATGCACCACCACTCGAATAGTAAAGCATTAGTTTGCCTAGATTTTTTGTGTTTGTGCTTGAGGAATAAACTGTCATGAATAAACAAAAAGAAAAACTTTGAAGATCTTACAATTAGCAACATAACAAAATTTTGAAAATGATTATAATTTTCATAATACTCACCTTCATCATCCTCTTCATAAAACTGGGGAACCCTAGCTTTGGTTTACGAATATACATGATAAACACATTGCTTGGATTAATATGACCGTGAATGATTTTGTTTACACATAAATATAGACTCCAATAGCTATATTCATGCGGTTGCTAATTGAAAAGGTAAATTTAATAACTTGTGACAATATCCACAATTTATCAAAATTTGCTACATTACAAGTTATAGAAAATACCTCAGAATATCCAACGAGACTGGCTCACAATTGTTAACAAGGACAAATCGCTCTAAATCACATTTCCATTGTTCAATTGAAAGATAATAATAGTCGTCGACTTCTTTCCAACCACAAAACCGAATCATCTTAAAATCTTCATTATTAAGAAGCCTCAGTTTTCTTATTTTGCCAGGGTATTGCTTCTCATCCTGATCCTCATTACATGTACCTCATTGCCCTCATATAAACCTGACATCTTGTCATCTATCCATTCTTCTAAATTTAAAATGATCTTATTCAACCTATACAAATTTAACCAGATTAAATCCTCAACAATTCTCCTGTAAGAAGCTCCATCATGCCCAAATTAGTGCATAAGCCTATAAACTAGTCTTTTGGTTAACTTGTTTCTAAAACGTGTGTACAAGAACGTGGTTTAATCTCACTATAGATTAAATCTTGGATCGATTAACAAAAGTTGGTAAGGGGTTAATCAATAGATCCACATAAACCCTAATTAGGGATTAGATCAAGAACGAAGATAACAAGAATGATTCTTGTGCTTGCAAGAATCCAAAGGTATGTAACCCGACCCGATTAATTATATGCATGTTAATTATATGATTTGGTATCGCTTTCGCTATTACGTGCTTTGATGATTTATTTAGATTATAATTGTTATGCATGCTAAATTACAACAGTGGCATCACGAGCCGTTTTAACATGTAAATAATTACCAAAACCTAAAATCTATAACAAATATTGTATTATTGTTAATTACATGTGTTTAGGGTTTATAAAAATTAGGGTTTTTTACCCTAAATCGACCAAGTAGGTCGGATTTTAATGTAATTTTTTTTGAAACCCTAGATTACATGTTAGATTTAAAAAGGTTTATTGCATGATTAATTGTTATGTCATGTTTATGGTTACGATCCTTGATGTTCTTTAATTAATTGTTAAGTGAATTTTGTGGATCCATGACGAACATGCATGTTTTTCATGGATCATATGGATTTATATGAAGTAATTGTTACGTGTATTATTTTATGTTGCCATTAATTTTAGTACGATAAATCTTGAATTGGGGAAGACCTCAATATTAATAATAAATTAAGTTTGTGCTATGTGGTATATTTTAATTATGGCCTACGCAATCGTTAACTCGATGCATGTGGTTCATTTTTTATAAAGTGAGAGCCATGATTAAATATATGCATAATAAAACCTAGATTTTATTATTAGGGTTTATCGTATAAAAAGAATGCATGTGGCTACATGTTTTTTTATTAACGCATATAATTTGTTATTATGTATTTACCGCTTTAGTCGTTTTATTTTTTTTATTAGAAATTACTTGTTTTGGTTTATATAATTGATGCGAATTGTTGTAAACAAAAAGGGTAATTTTTTTTTGAATAGAAAAATAATATGGACTAAATCTATATAAAAATTATGAATTGTTTTGAAGAGTTAAATTTACAATAGTTTAGTTGATTGGTAATTTTCGTGCTAAATAGTTAGAAAGGCTCATCCAATTTGACAAACTGTGTGGGAAGTTTAACGCGTCGCTGGTCGAACCCGACTAAAGAAGGAGGTTATGCTTCAGCGCTGACCGAATTCTCGGCTTGCTTGTGCGTCAAATTGGAGTTACCTACGACTATTTAAAAGTACAAAGTTACTTTAAGGTTGATTTGCCTCAATTCCACATCCGAAACACTAAGTCGAAAGACTTATGCAAAAGTACGTTGTGGACGATAATTGTGGGTACTTCTTTAATTGGTTCATCCAATGCCTCAACCAAAATTTTGTTTATTTAATCTTGCCCTAAAAGTTAATAAAAAGTTTTTTATTAAACATATGATATGGAGTTGTATGCATGCTTCTCCATACATAATTTTGATTCCACACATCAAACATTAGTACCCTTAAAACTTAAGTCGAATGCCATCTAATTAACAAACACTTGAAGTTGCAATTTATGTCATGTGAGAACTTGGACTAGATTGTAATGGACAGAAAACCTTCATGATTGAGTAAGACCTCACATGGACAAGTTTGACGTTATTTAGATTAGACGACTTAATTGAGTTATTTAGTGAGAACTAGAAACTCAAGGCATTAAGATGGGATGAAACATGTTTACAATGCAACTAGTTTTTGGCAATGTAAATCCCATAAAGATCTAGAAATTGAAAATTGTTTGTCAATTAATTGTTCGACAAGTTACCATGTCGAATAAATTCATTACTAGCAGATCAACTGATGTGATGGGTTTATGTCAATATGGGTTCTAGTTTTCAAGGAAATTCTATGGTTATATGAATATTACCTGGGTATTTTATTTTCTTGAAAAATGTATTATCGAAAATACTAATTATATGAACTTTTTCTGTAGAAATGGCTCAACCCGATAATAACAACACTTTAAGTTCTGCGTTCAAGACTTTCTTTGAGCGAGAAAAACTGACTGGCGACAATTTCAATGATTGGTACCGTTCACTAAGAATTGTCTTGAGAGTGGCGGGTACCTATGACTATTTGTTTAAGCCTTGTCCTGAAGAACCCCCTGAGGATGCTGCTGAGAATGTTAAAGCTGCATGGAAAGCTGAATACAAGATACATTCTGATGTGGCTTGTTTAATGCTTGGAAGAATGTCACCTGCTCTTCAAAGGCAGTTTGAACTATATTTTCCGCAAGCCATGCTTGATGAACTCAGAAGAATGTTTGAAAAGCCTAAAGCTGTAGAGATCTACGATTTGGTGGATACCCTGCACAGCTGCAAACAAGCCCCAGGAAAATCCGTAAGTGCTCATGTGTTGGAAATGAAAGGTTACATGGACCAACTACAAGCTCTTGGGAAACCCTATGACAATGATATGGCGATTAACTTAATTAACAGGTCCCTTAACAAGGATTTTGGTGATTTTGTTAGAAACTTCAATATGCATTGCGTGGGGAAGACAGTGGAGTGATTTACACGCATTGCTATCTGACTATGAAAAGGGTTTGAAGGACAAGGTTCTCCGCTTACTCCTCAAGTATTCTCGATACAAAAGGGTAGGCACCGATAACAAGTCAAAACCGCAAGGACAAAAGCAGAAAATCGGAAGGGTAAGGCTCGATTAAGAACAGCAAAGTTGTGCCTTCTCAACCAATGCCTAATCCCAAGAAGAGAAAGGAAAATCCCTAATAAGGATCAAGCTTGTCACCACTGCCAATGTCTGGGCATTGGTAAGAGGAAAAACTGCCCTCTTTATATCGCAGAGTTGCTGAGCAAATAAGAAGAAGTCCTGAGCATAGTGTGCTAGGTTCAGGTATTTTATATGATTGAATTTTCAATCTTATAACTCACAAATTACAATTCTTGGGTATAGGATACGGGATGCGGTATTCATGGTTGTAATACGTGCGGTATTTAATGCTGAAAGGAAAACTAGCTTATGGGGATTCATAAATTGCATATATGGGCAATGGAGCACAAGCAGTTGTTGAAGCCATAGGAACGTTTGATTTAGTTTTACCTTCTGGTTTAGTACTGAAATTAAACAATTGTTACTTTGCACCTTCTATTGTTAGAGGTGTTGTTTCCTTTTCATGTTTGTTGGATCTTGGTTTTAACATTACTGGTTGCTGTAATGGAATTTCGTTTACTTTAAATGGAGTATTCTATTTTAGTGTATTTTCTAGTGAATGTGTGTTTGAAATTGACAATGAATAAAAAATGTCACAAGAATAATAATTTCTGTCTTTAGCATCAAATAAGAAGAAGACAAGTTTTGACTTGGACCCCGCACCCCAAGGATTCTTCTTATCTTAGGCACTGTAGACTTGCCCATATTGGGCAAGACTCGCAATGCAAAGCTTCAACGTTGAGGTCTTTTGGAAAGTATCAATGAGGAAAATTTTTTCATTTGATAATGCGAATCTTGTACTTTCTGGGAAGATGACAAGAAACCTTTTAATAGCAATATTGAAAGAGCTACGATCTACTTGGTCTAATTCATATGATGTGTGTGGGACCACTTAGAACATGTGTCAAGGAAAGGTGCTAGCTACTTCTTAACCTTTTACGGATGATTTCAGTCTTTATGGTATTATGTTTATTGCTTTAAACATAAACCATGGGTATTTGACCTTATTTATACGACAAACATTTAAGTTTTTCAAAGCAGAAGTAGAACTGAACTAGGAAAGAAGATTAAAGCTCTTCGATCTGATAGAGGTGGTGAATATTTACGCCAAGAGTTTACAAGATTAACTTAAGTGAGAACGATTATTAGAATCTTACGTCGCCATATACTCCACACAAAATGGTGTATCTGAACAGGAGAAATCGTACACTCACTAGATAAGTACGATCTATCGTTTAATCTTATACTCTACCGTTATCCTTTGGGGATTATGCCCTTAGTATATGATGTGACGTATTCTTAGTTGGTCCACTTAGAGGATTGATTAGGACACCATATGAATATGGCTATGGGCAAGACAGTGCCGATTTATGTCTTATTTAAAGGTCTGGGTTGTGAGGCGTAGTGAAACGTGGACTCAGCTGATAACTCAAACTAGAGATCTGTCATGTGTATCTTTGTAGGATACCTCCTAAGGAAACTATGGGTTACTATTTTTACTTTCCACCTGAAAACAAAGTATTGTTGCAAGTATGGAGATTTTCTTGAAAGAAGTCTCATATCTAGAATTCAGTCGTGGAGAGATTGTGATCTGGAAGAATGATCATATAGTTACATTCCTTCTGAAAAACACTAGCGAGATTCAGTAGTGGCCTGAAAGTCTGGGTCCTCCACCGGAAATTAATTTCTGTCGTTCGGTCCGAAAGGCCTAAAATGCACCCAACCGTTCTGTCTAAACCATGGAGTTGAGGATGATGAAGGTAGGGGATCTTGGTCCAATGAAACCTGCTTAATTATCGGAGCTGCTATCGATTGGACCTGATAAGGTTTTATGCAGGTGCATATGGATGAGGATAATGAAATCCATGAAGTCAATAAAGTCTGGATTGTAGTAGGAACGCCTCCTAATGCCCACAGGTAGGTTAGGAGTAAGTGGCTATACAAGAAGAAAGATGAATGATGGTAAAAGTAAACACCTATAAGCTCGTCTGGTGGCTAAAGGAGTGCACTCAAAACCTCATTGGGAATGATCTACGAGGAGACCTTTTCTCAGTAGCAGACATTAGAGCTATTAGGGATTCTCATAGCATACAGCTGCATACTATGATTATGAGATTTGCAAATGGAGTATTAAACTGCCTTCTTGATATGGTCGCTTAGATGAGGACATTCTATATGGAGCAACTGAAGGGTATGTGAATCCAAAAATTCCAAACGTGTATGACAAACTTCCAAGGGCCATTTATGGTTTGAAGCAAGCATCACGTCAATGGAATAAACGATTGATGAAGAATCAAAGGTTTTGGCTTTATTCAAAATCGTGATGGTTTTTGTGGTGTAAGTTAGCAAGTTTTGTTTTTAATCACACTCCATGGTTCTTTGGTAAAAGTTATCCTTTTGGACCATTACGTATGGGGGTCGTTTGTTTATGTTGCTCAGTGCGATTGGACTGCACACAATATTAGGTAGAAAAGAGTCCGACCCCACAATACAACACACACAAAGTGAACCAATCATCCGTATTCGGTATGGTTGTGCCACATGGTAGCTTGCTTTGCAGGAAAAAAGAATTGGTGGTCAGTATTGTGTTCCTTTAGAGTCGTTTGAGGGGAAGTTGAATTAAAAAATAAAAGTAGGGGAAAAAAAAAAAGATAGTTATGTTTTGTCTGAATGTGCTATGTTAGTCTGGTCCTTGTGTTGTATTTGTTTTTCGACTATATTATTGCGGAGAAAACCTAGAGAAAAACTGAGTTTTAGTACAGTAAAATAGAAGTTCCATGACTTTGCGCGAAATATGCTAAGTTCTACAATGGCTGCTTGGGGGTTTTGGTGTGGGGTTTGGTGGGTGACATTCAAAATGAAATTATCTTTTATGTGTGCTTGGCGTTTCGTTTCGTACCGCTTTCTCACAACAATACATATCAAGAAAGTCTAAAGTTTTTTTTTTGAATCCTACTAATTTGTTTCGTTTTTAAACGTTAGTTTTGTTGATTTTGCACCGTCGTTGCGCTGGTTGCCATACATCATGGAATGCCGCACATAAACTGACCTCCAACGTCTTGAGAGAAAGGTGTTTTTAACAAGGGATTCATGATCCAATGTTGATGGGTTTGCAACCCTTCTTACTCAACGTGTTTCATATAGTAGGTTTTACTATCTTTTCCCATTAGTGGGCGTTATTAGTGCATGCACGCCGCGTAGGCACAGATAATGTAAACAACATTATTGATACATAAATAAGATACTCACTCAATAGCATGTAAAGTGAATTGTGTCGCGGAGAGTTAGCTTAGAAACCTGCGAAGTTTAATGAATATTGCAAAATAAAAAACAATTTGTCTTAAAAAAAAAAGAAAAAGTCGCATTATACCCAGTGTGAGGCACTTCACTAAGATAGAATTTTCTTGAGATTGCAGATATTCCACGTGCGAGGCACTCCACGCCCATCCATGTTCCGCAGCTTGTATGCTCTTTTCAAGTACTTCGTAACCGCATTAGGTCCTTCCAACTTTAGGTCCCTGACTTCCTTGTCTTCCGCGTGGGCTTGCGTGTTAGCACGTATACACGGAGTCCCGGGTCTAAATGAGACTCCTTCTAACTGTTAGCGTCATAGTATCCTTCATTTTTAACTTTGCTTTTTCCTCACGTATGGCTGATTGCCGACCAGATGATTTGGTTCGCGCCTTGCTCTGCCAACTATGTCCAAATTATACGTCGCTCCGTCGTTCATTGGTTGGGATATTGACCTACGCGGTACGAATAGTTTTGGCATTGATTGTGGATGGTTTTTTATTAACGGCTTGTCCCATAGACAGGGAAGGAGTTGTCCCCATGTGTAACTTTAATTGTTTCGTCGATGTGTGCAAAGTCATGTGACAACTCCGTTACCGCAGGCCTTATTGTGTCTATCTGGCGCGACTTTGATTCCTGCTCTAGATTCGATTTGCTCGCCCAACCAAACCATTGGGTATGTGGATGTTTAACGAGCAAAACGCTATGTCATGCTTAATCTCGCGCACAGACTTGATCGGGTTATTCAGGGAATTGTTTCCCATTGTCCAAAAGAATTGTTTTCCATTGTCCGAAACTATTTCGCCAGGTAATCCAAAACGGCACACAATGTTATCCCAGACAAATCTTTTTACCTGATTCCCTGTGATTGTGGCGACCGCTTTCGCCTCAATCCATTTGGTGAAGTAGTCTATGGCCACGATAAGGAATTTCAATCCTCCCGCTGCAACGGGGAAGGGGCCAGCGATGTCGATACCCCACTTGTGGAATGGCCATGGTGAGGTGATAGGTGTTAGCTCCTGTTGTGGTTGGCGCGGGATTGGTCTATGTACTTGGCAATCCTTACATTTCTTGATCATGTCGCGCGCGTCGCGGTGCATGGTAGGCCAGTAGTACCCAGACCGTAAGGCTCTTGCCACCACAGAACGTGGTCCGGAGTGCATACTGCATGAACCCGCATGGATCTCGCGGAGCACATAGTCTGCCTGAATAGGTCCGACGCACCGGAGCCATGGCTGTAGGAACGAACGTCGATAGAGGACACCCTCTCGAAGTTCGAATCTCTGCGCGGTACGGCGTATGCGCCGGGCATCCTTTTGTTCATGAGGGAGCGTGCCCGTGTTTATGAATTCGACGATAGGGGTCATCCACGTGGGATCCTGTTCTTCTATCACCGTAGATATCTCCATCTCCGAGATGGATTTGTTCTTCAAGATTTCGACCAATACCTGCTTTGATAGGTGCGCGAAGCTTGTGGATGCGATCTTACTTAAGGCATCCGCTTTTTTGTTGTCACCCCTAGGAACTTGCCGAATGGTGAATCTATCAAAGCCCTGGATTAGCGACTTGGTCTTGTCGAGGTATTGAACCATGTTATCTTCTTTAGCCACGTATTCGCCCAACACATGGTTGGCTACTAAACGGGAGTCCACATTAGCTTCTAGGTTACGTACACCCATTCGAGCTGCAATGCGTAGTCCCGCAAGTAGGGCTTCGTATTCCGCCTCGTTGTTCGTGGCTGTGAATTCAAAACGCAGTGCGTACGTGAATTCCATTCCTTCCGGGTTGGTGAGGATAAGGCCTGCGCCCGACCCGTCCACGCATGAAGATCCATCCGTGAATAAGATCCATGGTTCTGGGAGGTTGACTTCGCTCTGGGGGAGGACAATATCGGTTTCTGGTTTTTCGATGAGAAAATCCGCCAATATCTGACCTTTCACTGCGGTGCGTGGTCTATAAGAGATGTTATGCTCCCCCAGCAGGAACTCAGCTCACTTTTGTAATCGCCCCGTCGCATCAGGTTTTGTTATAACCGGTTTGATAGGTTGATCTGTGATTACACTATTGGGTCGCTTTGGAAATACCTGCGCAGTTCTTTTGGCGGCAACATAATTAACGCCAGATCAGCTTCTCCATTGCGCTATAGATTGATCTCCGTTTCCTTGAGTGTTTATTTACGATGTATACCGGTGTTGTACGGAGTCTCCCGTCTGTCAGTAGCACGGCGCTAATTTCCCCATGCGTCGCGGATAAATACATAATCAACTCCTCCCCTGGTCGGGGTGCGACTAGCGTGGGAAGTGCTGCTATATGCTGCTTGAGCTGCGTGAAAGCTTCTTCTGCTGCTGTAGTCCAACGGAAGTCTCCCTTCTTCGTACACTTCTTGAGTGTTTTGAACAAGGGGAGTGACTTGTCTGCTGACTTGGATAGGAACCTGTTCAAACCGGCTAACTTCCCATTTAACGACTGGACTTCTTTCATCGTGCGCGGTGAAGGAAGTTGTTGACAGCTTTTGTTTTTTCGGACGGCTTGATGCCGTCAGGTTCTATCAAGTATCCGAGGAACATGCCTTCTGTAGCCCCAAAAGTACATTTTTTAGGATTTAGCTTCATATTGATTTTTCGCAGTGCCCTGAAAGTCTCTACAATGTCGCGCACCAACTCGTCTTCGGTGTGGCTCTTTATAACAAGGTCATCGACATAGACCTCCAGGTTGCGGCCCACTTGCCCCTCGAACGCGTTATCTACCAGTCGCTGGTAGGTGGCACCTGCATTCTTTAGGCCAAAAGGCATCTTTGTATAGCAATAGACACCTTGACTTGTGTGAAAGGCTGTCTTTTCCTCGTCATCCTTGTCCATTTGGATTTGGTGATACCCCTTGTATGCGTCCAAGAAGCACTTGAAGGGGTATCCGCATAAGGACTCCACTTTCCAGTCTATTTCCGGTAGTGGATAGCAGTCTTGTGGACATGCTTTGTTAAGGTCAGTGAAGTCCACGCACATCCGCCAGCTACCATCGCTCTTTTTGACCATAACTGGGTTGGAGAGCCAATCATGGTAATAGACTTCTCGCATGATACCTGCCTCCACGAGTTTATGTACCTCCTCCAGAATGGCCTTAGCGCGCTCTAGAGCTTGCCCTGTGTTTTTTCTGCCTTTCTTGGGGAGATATCCTTGTCAGGATTTTCAACTTGTGTTCTGTGATCGATCGTGGCACTCCCAGTCATGGGTTTGGTTCCCATGCAAAGTATCGAGGTTTCTTTGTAGATGACGCACACAGCCGCCATTCCGTATCAGACAGCGACCCCCCGATCGGATTAATTGCTCCGGGTAATCGGGATGAATCGCGACCTTCAAGTTTGTCACTTTGGTTGCGTGCTGTCTCTGAGTCTGCGTCACGTCACATGTGACTGTGTTGCATTCTTTAGGCGGTGCGGCGGTGTTGTAGATGGTGACAATTCCGCCGTCGACGGGGAATTTTAGCATCCCGTGGGCCGTGGATGGGACCGCGCGTATCGCTGAGATCCCTGGTCTTCCAATAATGCCATTGTATGGCGATGGTGATCTGATCACCATAAAATTCATCCAGGCGGTTGTGGAGTGCTCCTTATTGCCAACCATAACCGGTAATCGTAGTTGCCCCATGGGCCATATCTTTTCTCCTGTGAAGCCAGTCAACGACGTCGTGGCCGGGTTTAACTGACTTTTTACTTCAGGGCGCAGTCTTTGGAAGCAATGTTCGTACAGTATGTCTGCAGATGCTCCTCCATCAATGTACATGCGGTGGATGTCGTGACCCGCTGCATTTATCTCGATGGTAAGTGGCTCCACCATTGCGTTGTCCGCAGTAAAGTGGGAAAAGAAGATGCCACTTCATGCGAAAATTTTGACCGACTTTTTGCTTAGTTTTTTCGCTGCCATGACTAGTGCACCACTATAGATGGTGTCAGCCTTGTCTCTAGGTGCGTCTTTCTTGCCCTCCGCTCCTTTGTTTATCTTTTCTTCCTTGTGTTCTTCCCAGGGGAGATCCAATCTGCCTTCCTTGACCAATTTGTCAATTAGCTGGCGCAGTTGGACGCATTCATTGGTAGTATGGCCCTTCTGCCTATGATACTCGCAGTATCCGTTCCCCACGCGTTGCTCTTCTGGAGTGCGCATTGGTGGTGGTTTTGGGAAGTTTGAACCTTCTGTTGCGAGTATCTCCTTTGGGGTCATTGTCAGTGGGGTGTACTTGTCGTTCCCCCGCCCGCCCCTCTGACCGCGGTAGCTGTTGTTGCGACTGCTACTCTGGTCATTGGATTGTCTCCTGGACTGTTCCTGTGACCTGTTGTTTGAGTAGCCTTTTCTGCTGTCCGCGGCGGCGGCTTCTCCTTGAATGAAGGACCTTGTGCGTTTCATCAACTCATCAAAGGTTTGGGGAACCCTATCATTCAACCTTTTGATAAGTTCTGGGTATTTATCCATTTCATAAACCCTGAGATCTTGGAATTTTCAGGGCACGCCTTGGACGTGTATGCATTCGTCCTTATAGCGCTATTCGTAGGCGCTTGTTGGGCTCCCTTGGCGCTGTTTCCAACCCTGGCAAGCTGACAGGGTTTCTTGGCACACTTCTTCCATTGAGTTAAAATTTAAGCGGAATGCCCTCCAACTCTTCAAACCCATCAATGCTTCTGCGTGGTAGTTTGCTGAACCAGTTCCGCGCGTTTCCTACTAACGTGGAATTGAACATGTGGCACCACACGGGTTGTGGCCAGTTTTCAATAGTGGCCGCCGATTCGAAGATTTTTAGATGGTCATCAGGATCACCTGTCCCATCATAAGTTTTTACGTTAGCAGGCATGCGCCTTTTCTTATCCTCCGAGAAATCGCTAATGCGCCGCGTAAATGCGTCGACCTTTTGACGACGCCATGGTCGGGACATATCTTCGTCTTCATCTCCACGATATTTGCTCCTGGATTTCCAGTGTCCCGTTTCTGCATTCCTCGTTATCGAGGGTATCTTCTGAGGACGAGCTTACTCTTCTACGACGTTGCGCCTGACTGTCCTCGGAGTCCGAAATTGGAGGACTTCACTCAGGGAGGAGCCATTGTCAGCCTGCTGTTTGTGGACATCGCGACTGCCCAGCCTATCACGGACGCTGATGCGCCGGTCATTGTTTTCATGAGTGTCCAAGTTCTGCAAGTTAGCTGTTTGAGTACCCGAAACTTGCTTTCCGATCCTAGCAAATACTGGAGGTCGACGGTTATCCTTTCCGCGCCTTTCCTTTCGGTGGCGCGGTGGAGATACTTCGTCCTCCGGACCGAAGTTAAGTCGGGCCTGTAGGCTCTGGCTTGATCTCTTTTTTGTTTCCTCTTGCATGAGGGCGACCAAAGTCTCGTAGTTCTGAGATACGAAATCACTCGGCGCCAGTTCAGTCGCGACCCCTTCTAGTGTGAGGTTGTCAGCCCCTAACTCGGGACCCTTGTTTCGAATGGGTGGGGGTGGCGGCTCGGTGGTTCCCCGCCGCCCACGCTACACGCCGCCCCGCCACACAGTTTGGGGAGGGGTGGTGAAAGTAGCACGCTGTAGATCTTCCGTGCTTGTGATTGTGGCGGTTGGCTGGGTTGTCCCCAGGGACGGTCCCATCGCTGGGAAGACCAGATCATATGGCGTATTGGTGCTTCCAGAGGCCTGCTTGGAGACCTGTCTAGAGGCTTGGTCGCTCTGCTTCTTCGCCTGCGGAGTCCGCTGGGTAAAGTTTCCTTGCTTTGTCATTCTAGATTTTGGCAGTGTTCTTAGTGTAGGGTCCCACGGATGGCGCCAATCTGTTGATACAAAAGTTGGACGATCCTTGATTAGGTCCGAATTAGGTGTAATACGGATCTGTTAGGTCAGTTCCTGTTATCAATTAAGTCTTTTCTTGATGTATGAGACCTGCGCACTAAGAAAATAAAGCACCGTTAGGCTTACCGTGGGATTGTCTCCCACGATTATCCTCCGGCGTGAGAGTAAGTAATCGGTTTAGGGTTTAGTAGAAAGTTAGGGTTATGAGGGCGTACCTTTGATGAGAGCCTAGGTGCTCTTTATATACTC
Organism: Tanacetum coccineum; assembly: GCA_026074375.1. NCBI lineage: Eukaryota > Viridiplantae > Streptophyta > Magnoliopsida > Asterales > Asteraceae > Tanacetum > Tanacetum coccineum. Next base: position 20,035 of record BQNB010005861.1, on the reverse strand, counting down.
ACCAAACCCTAATGGGCTTTGTCCCATTAATTAGGTTAGTACCCGGGAGGCCCCACCGTAATTTAGTAACTAGTGGGCCCACCTCATGATTATGACTCGTTCTTAACGGGTGTTATAGATACCTGCGCACGTGTGCGCTAGTTGGGCCTCATGGGCCTAAATCCTCGTCGTGATAGCCCATATGTCATGGGCTTCCCCATAGGCAGTACCATTCCCGTATTGATGTCGCTATGGCCCATTCATCATGGGCCTGGGTATAAGTACTATTCGCGGGTCGGGTTCATGACCCGAGGTTGGACTATACGTCATCAGTAATAAGACCCCAAATCTTAAGTGTTGCCTCTTCAATTATTGACTTCCAATGTATCATAGCACCTCGTGCCTTATTGACCAGAAAAACATGCTTAAAACGTCAACATAAAGTTGGTGAATTCATAGGTTTATGTAAATCAATAGTAGGACCGCAAGATTTCCAAGTGTATGATTAAGCAACAAATGCAAACATCATAAAAAGTAATTACGTTTTCCTAAGCTCATGACACTGAAGCTCGACATGTATGAATGCAAATAGATTGCCAATAATTGCCCGTGAATGATGTTCTAACCCGTAACATCCCAAATCCGACATGGTATACGTTCGTTCCCGGTGATAGCTAATCACCCGAACGGGGATTGTCAATCCCAAATAGATCTATTTATAACATTCACGCTCACAATCCAGTAATTGACAGTTCATGATAATGGGCTCAGTGGGTTATCGCTACTTAGGCAAACACGTAATCATAGTATAAAATATACACTTGCGTCCAATTTGTAAAACAAAGCATGTTCTCACCCCAAGGATGTAAATCATTTAAATAATTGTAAAACATGGGGCTATGAACTCACCTTAGTAAATAGTCCTCTGAAAATGATAATAGATATCCAAGTATGAATCACACCGTCAAATACCTAAGTAAATACGGCCAGTCTTAGTCTACAAGTTTAGGCTAAAGACTTAATGTATAAACTACAATAAATTGCTAGTTTATATATACTGTTATCACTTGTGTGGTGGTGCACATGTTTATCGTATTTGAAATTGTTTGATGGCTCTTGGGAAGGTATACAATGTCACACGTTCTTATATACGTATAAATGTTATTAATAAATATTTGTATTTATTAAATCATAGGTTTACTTGTATAATATCCGAAAACAATTCGTCCGATTCGCTAAGTGTTTATAAAATTACTTTTGTTTATAAAATACCCTTAAGTTTTCTATAATTACAAAACAGTCTCTTAAGTTTATGAAAATATAGTATTTACACTTTAGACCCTTAAGTTTTCACTTGTACACATTTGGCCCTTCAACTTTACAAAGTTACACTTTAGGTCCTTATATGTTGCAATAATCCCTAAAGTTTCAGAAATGACAAAACAGTCCCTCAACTTACTAAAATAGTGAATTGGCATTTTTAAACCCTCAAGTTTCAAAATTGACACATTTAGTCCCTTAACTTGTAAAAATCTCATTTTAAACCTAATTAATATCTAACACGTGGCATTGGGTTCCATTAAGCTCCAATAAGCCTCATAAGCTGGGTCAGCTTATCAATAAGCTCGGATGAACTTATTTGAGCTTTTTGAGCTCGTTAAGGCCCATTAAGTAAATAAAGGGTCCATTTAGGATTCCAAAAGTACATAAGCTCTCATTTGACTTGTATAAGCTCATATGAAACTGTTTGGATGAATAATAAGCTCGGATGAGCTTATTTGAGCTTATTCGAGTTTGTTGGGCTTGTTAGCCCACCAATCATAACCCGAAACGCTTTTAAGGGTCCATTTGAGTTTCACTACATGATCTAACTTATTAAATAAGCACTTAGGTACCCGATAATGGGCCTTTGGGCCCATTACAAGTTCGATAGACATTATAAGCTTTTGGACTTGTCATATTAGGGTTTAATGGTATCTTTATG